>PVKB01004168.1:114050-150719 GCA_004027205.1 Ctenodactylus gundi | reverse complement strand
ATGTCATCATGCCGGTTTATGCAGTGCTGGGGAATTGAACCTAGGGTGAGCTACATTCCCAGCCCTGAAGATTTTTTTTTTTTTTTTTTTTTTTGAGGCAGGGCCTCGCTCTGTAGCCCAGGATGGTCTTGAACTTTTTTTTTTTTTTTTTTTTTGAGATAGGGAGGTCCGCAATCCAGGCTGGTCCTGAACTAACCATGGACCCCAGGCTAGCTTCAAACTCCCAGCAATCCTCCTGTCTCAACCTCCCGAGTTCTGGGATTACAGGTGTGTGTCCTGCTTACATGGTGCTGGGGAATTGAACTCAGGGCCTTGAGCTTGCTAGGCAAGCACTATAACCACTGAGTTATTCCCCCAGCCCCTTGAACTCACTTTGGAGCCCAGGCTGGCCTTGGCCTCGGACAGTTCTGCCTCAGCCTCCCTGCTGGGATTATAGGTGTGTATGCCATGCCCAGCTTATGTGGTGCTGGGGAACTCCTCTTAGCTAGCGCTTTAACCTCTGAGCCATTCCTTCAGCCCTGGAGGATAGTTTTGAAGTGGCCAGTAGCATCAGAGTGGATGGAACTGGAGAGGAGTGAGGAGTGGGGAGCAGGAGGTAAGAGTGAAACCTTGCCTGCTATCATATCAGCAGGAACATTAAACCCAAAAAGCCTTGTGTTTGTTGTTTGCTCTTTTACACACCTTCTGTTTGCTCCTTTGTCCAAGTTGGCATGGTCTTTCCAAGGACCTGGACCTGTTACTGGTCTGTGCCCCTGGGCTTGGCCAGGGCCCCTGATTTAGATAAATTTTCTGTCAAGTAAAATTACTACCCCCATTTCTTGGGTAGCTTTTAAAAATGTGATCTTTGGCCAGACTTGTAATTCAGTGCAACTGAATGCTTGTCTAGCTTGCACAAGGCCATGAGTTTTATCCCCAAATTCCCCATGCCCACTCCTGTGACCGTTCAAATGGGTAGAATTCAAATTTTACTTGTAAATGCTAGTAACATTTATATCAGAGGTTACTTTTCATCTAAAATGTAGCAAATGGACCTGTTTTCTTGGCTTATTAGTAGGAAGTATCCTTTTCTTTCTGTCTCCCAAGGGCAGTTTTCAGACTCAGGAATGGCAATGTCCTGGAATAATGACTTTCTAAGTATTGGGAAAGTACTGGGTTCCTGGTTCATAACCCGTGTCGATTCAGTTTCCTCACTCCTTACCCTCAGTGAAATCCAGGACCTTGATCATGCTGGGCAAGGCTGTACCGTGGAGTTATGTCTCCAGCCCAGTAATCGTTTCCCTTTTTTTGTGTTAGAGATCAAACCCATGGCCTGGTACATGAAAGCATATGTTCAACCACTGAGCTACATTCCCAGCCCCCTTCACCATGTTTCTAAATATGGTTTTACATCCTATTTTAAAGCAGGAAGTAAAAATAAAAGACCAGGGCTGGAGGAATTGCAGAGCAGTTAGAGCACTTGCCTGGCAAGCAGAAGGCTCTGAGTTCTGTTCCCCAGCATTATATAAGCCAGGTGGCTAGGTGTGGTGGCATACATCTGTAACCCCAGTATGCCTGCAGATGAAGCAGGAAGATTGGAATGAATTCATGCCAGTCTGAACTACATAGTTGATTCCGGACCAACCTAGATTACAGAGTAAGACAATACAAATACAATACCAAAAGACCCTACAATGAAGCTGTTGAAAAAAGTAACTTTATTTATTCTTCTGTTTATTGAGACAGAGTTTTACTCTGTAGCCCAGGCTGGTCCTGGACTCAGTATGGAGCCAAGGGTAGCCTCAGGTTCCTGGCAGTCCTCCTGCTTCAGCCTCTCGGAGTGGTGGGATTACAGGCATGCGCCACCATGTCCAATTTATATGGTGCTGGGGAGTTGAACTCAGGGTCTTGTGTTTGCTACTTTAACCACTGTGCCATTCCTCCAGCCCCCAAAAATGTAGCTTTAAAAAATTGTTAAAATATTTGATAATTAAAGAAAGAATATATAGAATGTGAAGAAAAGCTTTTTTGGATGATTAAAAAGAAAATGGCAGCTTAAAAAAGCTGCTTTAGTACTGGGCATTGAACTCAGGGTCACGCACGTGTTAGACAAACACTGTACCACTGAGCTCCATTCCTGACCATTGTTTTGGTTGGTGTTTTTTATTTATTGTTTGAGCTAGATTTTTGATAAGTTTTAGAATTGCCCAGCCTGGATTCACATTTGTAGTCCTCTTGTTTCAGATTTCCAGAGTGCTGGGATTATAGGAGTGAACCACCACGTCTGGCTCCTCAGTCTTTCTGTAATTTTTGGAGATGGGGTTTTGGTCTTCAGGCAAGGCTGGTCTTGAGCTCACTATGTAGGTAATTTAAATACATTGGTAGCTTGGCTACCTATGTAATTTGTTAGTTGAGATTAGTCCACCTGAAATTTGAACTTATTTTGTTTAGAGCTTAATAAACTCACTATGGTCGGTTTCTTCTTTTTTTTTGAGAGAGAGGATCTGGCTCTGACCTCACTGTATAGCGCAGGCTGGCCTGGGACTCATGGCAGTCTTCCTGCCCTAGCCTCCCTTTGTTGGGATTACAGGTGTGCACCATCATGCCTGGCTTTTATGTGGTGCTAATACATTTTTCATTCCAGTTTCCCTAATGTTAACCATAATACTAGTAAGGTTATCAAAGCCAAGAAATTATACATTGGTGTGTTACTGTCAGCCAAACCTGACTTTGTTCATGTTTTACTCTCTCTGTCCCAGTGGCTTTTTTTTTTTTTTTTTTTTAATTTGGCCCAGGACTGCTGAGTATGGAACCCAAGGACATTTCACTATTGAGCTGTGTCCCAGACTACCTTTCTTATTTGTTGTAGTAACGTGGATTGAACCCAGGGCTTTGATGTTGAGCTACATCTCGACTCCCTTTATTTTCTGAGACAGGCTCTCACTAAGTTGCAGATGTTTATTGACTGCCTCTGTACGTAAGGCTGTGTTGTAGGAAGACAAAGATAAGGTGGCTGGAGCCCTTTTTGAAATATGAGTTGGCCTTTGTTCGACTAAAATTTGTGGTTATAGTTTTGTGTCCCATGAAAGGAAGTAGGGGGCTAGAGGAAAGATACAGCATTTAAAGTGCCTGCCTTGCAAATGCAAGGCCCTGGGTTTGATTCCCCAGCATCACATAAGCCAGGCATGGTCGTGCACGCCTGTAATCACAGCACTCAGGAGGCTGAGGCAGGAGGATTGCTGTGAATCCAAGGGTAGCCTGAGACTAGCCATAGTGAGTTCAGGACCAGCGTGGGCTACAGAGCGAGACTGTCTCAAAAAAGGAAAAAAAAAAATAATAAAAGAGGTAGGAGACCCAAGGAGAGAAAGCATGAGCTGCATTTAGAGATTTTTAATCGCAGAAGTGCAGTTTCAGTGCTGTGTTTTGGTGGAATATTGCTGTAAATTTAACTGTAATGGTTCTGGACCAAGGCTGGGAACGAGGGAGCATGGTAGTAGCTGATGAAGCTGGGAGGCTGGGTGGAGCTGGGCCATAGTACCTGAGATGCCTTTGGGCCAGGGATGCTCTGAGAGGTGATACAGGTTCAGCATGGTCAGGCCAGATGAAGGTAGAGAGGAGTGAGCATCTGGACTTCATGTGACTCTGCTGCTGGGTACCTTCCTTCATGGGGAGTGTGGGGAAAGGGCTGTTAGGTAGAATCTGGCTCTGTTAGGAAAGGAAGTGAGTGTGGGCTTGAGGAATAACTTAGCAGTTACCATGCTTGCCAGGCAAGCTCAAGGCCCTAAGATTGATTCCCCAGCACAATATAAACTGGGCATGGTAGTGCAGGCTTGTAATCCCGGCATTTGGAAGGCTGAGGCGGGAGGATTGCTTTGAGTTCAAGGACATCGTGAGTTCAGGACCAGCCTGGACTACAGAGCAAGACCCTGACTCAAAAAGGGGGGGTGGGGCTGGAGAAATGACACCGTGGTTAAAAGGTTCTGCCTTCAATTCTTCAGCACCAAACAAGCTGGGCATGGTGGCACACATGTGTTATTGGAAGGCAGAGGCAGGAGGATAGCTGTGAGGTCGAGGCCATCCTGGGCTATATAGTGAGTTCAGGACCAGCTGAAAAAGGAAAGAAAAAAAATCCCCCAAGAAAGAAAGGAGGTAAATGTGAGGTTGCTGCTTTGCCTTCTCTGTACTTTTTGTTCCCACCATTTACTTTTAGTTAGTTATCAGGTTCAAAAAAGATGTCTTAGTAGAAACACTTATAGGAGTGCTACTTTCTTGAGAAAAAATATAAAGCAACCATTTAGAAGTAGATGATGAGGATTAAAATTTGTTGTAGAAATATTTGAACTTAGATGAATAGGAGTACCTGTCTCAGTAAAGACACCAAAGAGTCCAGCATACCTAGTTGAATGCAGATTGAAGCGAGCCATGGTGGCACCTGCCTGTAATTTCAGCACTAGGGGCAGCTAAGACAGGACAGACTGGGCAACTTGGTGACTTAGACCTTGTCTCAAATTTAAAAGATTAGAAAAAGGTTGGGAGTGCTGTTAAGTGTGAAGGCACTGGGTTCAATCCTCAGTACCATAAAAACCACAATGAGTAAAACCAAACCAAAGAACCGGAGGAAGACCATCTCACGCAAAAGCCAAGGCTGCTTCATCCTGAAGGTAGCAGCTTGTGGGCTGGGCAGGTCCTCCTAAGAGGGCCCGGGGAGTCTTGAAATGGGGTGGGAACTCTTTTTTTTTTTTTTTAGAGATAGGGTCTTACTCTGTAGTCCAGGCTGGTTCTGAACTCACTGTGCAGCCCAGGCTGGCCTCAAACACAACATCACTCATCCTGCTTTCAACCTCTTGAGTGCTAGAGATTATAGGTGTGGGCCGCCACGACCCAGCTTTGGAGCACAGACTTTGAAGGTGGACTGTGATAGGCAAGATGTGTCTTACTTTGTTTTATTTGCTGTGGTACTAGCCATTGAACCCAGGGCCTTTGCTCTGAGCTGCATCCCAAGCCTTTTTTATTTGTTTGAGACAGGGTCTTACTAAGTTGCCCAGGCTAGGCTTGAAGTTGCAATTCTCCCGCCTCAGTTTCCCAGAGTGCTGGGATTACAGGTCTGTATCATTGGGCTTGCTGACGTGTGTCTCTTTATTTGTGTTTGTTACCAGGTAGAAACTTAACGGTAATTGTTCAGGGTGGAGGTAATAAGGCAAGGAGATTATGAGACCAGTTCATCAAAGGACAGGGCAGAGGAGACCAAAGGAGCCTGAACAGGAGGATGGGGCAGTGGGACAGGATGCAGATGCTATTTATTTTGTGCCCATAGTGTGCCGCACTCCACTTTGCCTAGTGGTTGTTTCACAGACATGGATGTCTCTTGTGTCATGGGTTTCAGTTTTATAGAGGGAGAGCTCAGGAGCTCAGATCAGGAGCACCCAGTACCCAGTACCACACAGTGTGGTGGTCAGACGGGACCTTGCTGCTTCTTGACCTTCATCAGGGAGACAGCTGTTTGAGCAGTTTTCTGCCCAAGACAGCCTAACAGCTGCTCTCAAAGAGTTCTTGGGAGGACAGTGTAAAATGTAGGCTTAGAGTGTAGTTTTGGGTCTATACAGGGAGGGAGTTAGAGATGAGGATGGTGCTCGCAAGGTCAGAGGCAGTATAGAAAGAACAGAGATCCTCTGTGCCTAGAGGGCTTGTTAGGTTGATCTTGAACTGATTTTGTGTGTGTGTGTGGGGGGGGGGGCGGTTACTGGGGATCAAGCCCCTGGTTGTCACCAATTAACTTTCTTTTTTATTTATTTTATTTATTTATGTTTTGTGTCCAGGCTGGTCCTGAATTCACTGGTGTAGCTCAGGCTGGCCTTGGACTCAGGACAGTCCACCTGCCTGATTCTCCTGAGTGCTGGGATTACAGGCATGTATCACCATACTCAGTTTTATGTGGTGCTGGGGAAGCAGAGCTTGACCATTGTGCCATTCCTCAAGCTCTCCCTCCTTTTGTGCTGGAGATTGAACCCAGGAGGTGTTTTTTTTTTTTTTTTTTTTTTTTTTTTTTTTTTTTTTTTTTTTTTTTTTTTTTTTTTTTTTTTTTTTTTTTTTTTTTTTTTTTTTTTTTTTTGAGACAGGGTCTCATTCTGTAGTCCAGGTTGGTCCTGAACTCACCATGCCCAGGCTATGTAGTGCTGGGGAATTGAACTTGGGTACTTAGCACTTGACTTAGCGCTTGCTAAGCAAGTACTTTAACCGCTGAGCCGTTCCTCCAGCCCCTGAACCCAGAGTTTTTCCACATTAAACTACAACCCCAGTCTCCCCTTTTGATTATTATTTGAATTGGGATTTATTTCATAAATCTATGTTTTTTTTTTTTGAGACAGGGTCTTGCTCTATAGTCCAGGCTGATCCTTAACTCACTGTGTAGCCCCGTTGTGTTTGAACACAGAGCAGTAGTCCTGCTTCAGCCTCACTAGTGCTTAGAATTATAGGTGTTTGTCACAACGGCCTGGCTCTTGAGTCTGTAATTTTGGAAGTTTGTGAACATTTTCTTTTTTGTGGTCAAAGTCACTGTTAGTATATATTTACAATACATAATAACCATCAGCTTGAGAAGTTGGTGCATATACATATCACATCTTGGTCATTTTTACTTCCCTTCCCTTTTCTATACTCTTCCTCTTTTGCTATTTATTTGAAACAGAATCTTACTAAATAGCTGTATTATCCAGGCCACCTTGAAAGTCCTACGTCAACCTCCCATAGAGCTAGGATTATAGATGTGTGCTATCACACCCACCTCCTTGTCCTTTATATCATTTGATTTGTTTTATTGTTTGAGATAGTCTTGCTATGATGTTTAGGCTGAACTTGAACTCACTGTGTAACCCAGGCTAGTTTTGTACTCATAGAAATCCTTCTGACTCAGCTCCCTTATTGCTAAGATTTCAGGCATGAGCCTTTGTTTTTGTGATTTTGAGATGTGGTCTGGCTAAATTGCCCAGGCTGGGCTTAACCTGCAGTCCTCCTGCCTTAGACTCCCAGAGTGCTGGGAATACAGGCCTGTGCCGCTGGGCCTGGCTGAACTTGCTTTTGTTTTGTATTTCATGCACATATCAAAAGATACCTGATTAAGCTGGAGTGGTGGTACACATCTATAAACTCAACTACTTGGGATCCCAAGACAAGTTCAGACCAGTTTGGGCAACCTAGGAAGACCCTGTCTGAATGTAATAAAAAAGGGCTGAGGATATTGCTCAGTGGAAGGCTCTAGTTTGAGTTTCTAGTACTTATGGGGGGAAACAGCAGAGATACTTAGTTAATATTTGTTTGAAAGAGATTGGTCTTAAAATTTATGATTTAAAATGCAGGGGGTAGGGTGTGGGCTCATCAGTTAGAGGGCCTGCTTAGCACGTACAAAGCCCTAGATTTAGGTCCCTAGCACACATAAACTGGATGTTGGGAGTACATGCTGTAATCCCAGAGGCTGAGGCAGGAGATTGCTGTGAGTTTGAGGTCAGCCTGGACTGCATAGTGAGTTCAGGACCAGCCTGGATTACATAGCAAGATTATCTCAAAAAAAGAAAGAAAAAGAAAAAGAAAAGAAAGACGTTGTCAGCTCTGTCGAAGAAAGCCTGAGTCTTCACGAGTTGCCTCAATTTGATAGAATGAGCCGTTATGCTAAGTGAATTTCTGTGGCTGGATTGGTGCAGGGGAGGCAGGTAGCATGGGGTCTCTGGCTTGGGCAGCCGTTGGTGGGTTGCTGTCTGGGATGTCCTGTTCCCATCAGGGTCTTGGGTTCTCACTTAGCTTTGTTGCAGATGCTGAAATAAAGGAGAACAGAGAGAGTTTAATGGTCCTTCCTTATCTAAGAGTGTATGTTCTGTGACTCCCAGTGAGAGCTTCAGCCTTTTTACCAAAAGGGAAGCAGCACTTTGCAGCTTTTCTGGCACACCCGGATCGCCAGGATTGCCATCAGCCATGCCACGTTCTATGAAGGAAAAGGAGGTTACTTGAATCAGACTCCACCATACCTGAACACGTTGAGGCTAAGTGACTAATGGACCAAGATGATTCACCTCTTGGGCAGGTTTAAACTTGTTTATATCTGTTTATATCTTGTTTATATCTGGAATTTTCCCTGTAATACATTGAGGCTGTGGTTGATTATGGTGAAGGGGGATTGCTGGAAGGCCTGGCACTGCTGCAGAGTCCCTATGTCAGGGGCATTTTGCAGGGGTGCCAAGGACCTGGGGTGCTGTGTGGTGTACTCACTTGCTTGTTAGTTTTTTTTACATTGCACAGCCCTAAATCCCTTCGTTACCAATCCCTCCATCATTAAAATATTTGGCTTTTTCAGAGACTTGTGTATCTTGACAGATTTTGCTTTTATGTTTTTTCCTGTCGCAGTGCTAATCACTGCCAATTCCTATCTTATTTATAGAGCTGTACTATGTTTAGGAGCAACAGGGCAGTGCCATTTTGGTTCATGAGGAACTGGGTGATCTTTGATCCTTGAGCTGTGGGTAGGGGGAAGACGAGCTCTGGTGGAAGATCTTATGTGGCCTTTCCTTGCCTGATTTAAGGCTGCCTGTTTCTCTGTTGTCCAGGGATGCTTTTGAGGATCATATTTTCATTGAGTCAGCTTAAATAAAAATAATTGAAGGAAGACCAGCGGGCTGATCAAGGCTGTTTGGATTTGGTTTCAAAATCCTTGAAGCAAGGGCTGTTAAAGTGGAGGGCAGCAACCCACTGGAGAATTCTTTTTGTCTAAGACCTGACCTGCAGTGGAGTGTGGTGGAGTGTTACCGAATACGTAGGGAGAACTGGCTGTCTGGGATTGTAGTTCTCAGTTTCACTTTGTTTTCAAAATGGCACAACTTCCTTTCTCAGGAAGGCCAGATGTGGATTGTGGACATAAAAGAGAAGGTAGAAATTTGTAGCAGATAATGCAGTGAGTGTCCTAGCCTTTCTTCCTGAATAACCTGGGTGCAGACATCCTTGGCAGTCCATCTTCAGGTCACGACTCGTCCAGAGGCACTCTACAGCATAGCAGGTGAACTGGAACCCATGTCTTCTTCAGCCACAGGGCGCTCTGTAGCCTTCCCATGTGAACACTGTCACTGGTGGCACTCCTGACAATGCAGCTGCCATCTAATGAGATGCAGATTACACAAACGAGCATCAGCTCACATGGTTTTCTGAATTAAACAGATTCGCAATTTGGCTTGGATTCCCACTGCGAATAGTTGCTGCTGATGTTGACTTCTGTGAGTAGAATTTTTCTGTTGTTGGTTGTTGAAGACAGGACCGGTGTACACTGACAGTGCTCGGTCACTGGCTTCCACTCTGTCAGTGTATGTTCTGGAGCTGCTTGACCCGCAGGGGTCTCTCCACCTTGCCATCTTTCTGTGCTCAGATGTCCAGCATGTCTTTCTTTGGTAGGTGCAGGTTGTCTGTGTGGGTGATTATAGGGGCTTTAGGTTTCATTTTGATCTGAACCTGTTTCTCAAATGTTAGGATCTGACTAGGGAGTAGAAATCCTCCCCTCCCCTCCACACTCTGCAGACAAGCCTGGTTCAGGCTGGCCTTGAACTCAGAATCTTCTGCCTCAGCTTCCTGAATGCTGGTATTATAGGCATATACCATGATGCCTGGCTTGTGTGAGGCTGGGGAATTGAACTCAAGGCCTTGTGCTTGAAGCGCTCTAACTGCTATGCTATTCCTCTAGCCCAGAAATACTTAAGAATGTAAAACCCAAGTTCATTCTAGATTTGAGTTAGTTTTGTATTAATGTGGTGGTGTTACTATTATTATCATCATTATTACTATTATTAGGTATAAAGGGTGAGTCAGGGACTTTTGCACTGAGCGCCTTCCCCAGCTCTTAATTTTTTTTTTTTTTTTGAGACAAGGTCCTCACTAAGTTGCTGGGTTGTCCCTGTGATTCTCCTGCCACAGCCACCCAAGGGTGCTGGGATTATAGATTTGAACCTCTGCACCTGCCTGCTGCTGCCTTTTTTCCCCCCTTGATGAGGTGATTCTCTGTGGTGATTCTTTTTTGATCCACATGTGTCACTCTCCAGAGCACTTGGGATTATAGGCATGTGCCACCATGTCAGGACAATGTTATCATGTTAACGTGTTTTCTTTCTACTTGCAGTGCTTACATCATGAGGTATAGTTCACTGCTTATTCAGTAGTAGCAGTGCTCTTCAGCTTGAATCTGGATTCTCCAGAACTCAGGGGTGCTCTGGTGTCCCCTCTAAAGTTAGGCTTGACTCTACCTTTGTTTCTTCCCATTGCTTTGCTGGAGTGTCAGTCTGCCTGTGCCTACCTTTGCCTTAAAAGATAACGTAAAAATCTTAGCACAGTGGTTAAAGCGCTTAACCTAGCAAGTGTAAGGACTTCGGTTTGTACGACATAAGCAGAACGTGGTGGTACATGCCTATAATCCCAGAACTCGAGAGGCTGAGGCAGGAGGAATAGTGAGTTCAGGACCAGCCTGACTACATGCGGAATGAGACCCTGTCTTAAAAATAAATAAGTAAAAGATAACATAAAAGGTGGAATGTCTGTGCAGACTGCCAACTGGGTTTATACAAAAGCAAATGTCAAGTACTGAATAATGTTGTGAAGTAGTTTCTTTCGGGCTGCTTTAAATAGCCCTCAGTTTTATTAAAAGTCACATAAGTAGTGAGATATTTTATGTCAAGCCACATTGGTTCTGTGCAGGAGACAAAGATTTCTGTAATTAATGCTCCTCTAGTGAGTGATAACTGTGCTTTGCTGAGAGCATTTATCTGCCTCTTAGACTTCAGGATGGTGATTCTTAAGGGAGAGGGCTAGGTGGTAGTCCTGATGTGCTGCTGACCCTACACCCTGGAAGCAGGAAACCCACACAGTTGTCAAAAATGTGTGGTCCTTTAACATCAAAGCAGATGACGGCCCAAGTGGGGCTCTGAAATGGCCCCATCCTTTAAACACTTCAGAGTAATGAAGATTTTGTTTTGTTTGACTTGACTTCTTTGATGTAAGAGGTAATGGCAATGCAGGGTTTTCATTAGGTGTTCAGAATTGTTTGTGAGAGGTCCCAACTGCCCTGGGAGAAGCTGGGAGGAGCTGCTGGTCACCTAGGAGAGAGTGGGAGATGGAGGAGGAGGGATTTGCTGGCTGGGGCCGTCCAGGGATGGTTTGTGAGCTGCCTGGTTGCTTCTCTTTATTTTTATTTATCTATTATTTTTGAGACAGTGTCTTGCTCTGTAGTCCAGGCTGGTTCTGAGCTCACTGTGTAGCCCATACTGGCCTTGAACTCATGGAGATCCTCCTGCCTCAGCCTCCTGAGTGCTAGGATTATAGGCGTGTGCTGCTACACTCAGTTTATGTGATGCCGGGGAATCAACTCTGTTACTTAGTGCTTGCCTAACCAGTGAGCTATTCCTGTTGCCCTGCTTGGTTGCTTCTCAAGTAGAATGTCTCTGTTGCTTATGGGGCAGGGTGTCTCTGAGACCCAGAGACCTGTGTTTTCTGGGGTGAAATGGGCCACTTAAACAGGAAGATGTTGAAGTGTAGTGTGGAGAGCAGGATGGCTAATAACATGAGGATCTTTGTTTTTTGTTTTTTAATATGTGGTGCTGGGGAATTAAACTCAGAGCCTTGTGCTTGCAAGGCAAGCGCTTTAACCACTGTGCCACTCCTCCAACCCAACATGAGGATCTTTGAGGGTTTCTTATTTATTGTGATAGTCTTGCTTTGTAGTTGAGGCTGGTCCTGAACTCACTTTGTAGCTCAGGCTGGCCTTGAACTCAAGGTAGTCCTCCTGCCCCATCCTCCTGAATGCTGAGTTAGAGGTATGTGCCACCCTGCCTGGCTAATTATTAAAAATTTACATATCATATCCTTTTCCCTCTTTTCCCCTCTCAACCCTCTCTCCTATTTTCCCTTTTCCTCTGCATAAAGTACATTTTACTTTCTTTCATCTCTCTTTCAGTTTTTATGGTTTGTTTTTCTCATTTTAGGGAAACCTTATATTTAATTTTCTGTGTCGGATTGATTTTACTAAGCATAATGGTCTCAACATATGTCCATTTTCCTACAGATGACTCAAATTTGACCTTGTTTATGTCAGAGTAGTACTCCATTGTGCATATATACCACATCTTTATCCATTCACTCATTTGTGGTGGGGCATATTGGCTTCTTGTCACATATGGCTATTATAAATAGTGCTGCTATAAACTTGGGTGTGTGTATGGGGCTAGAGAAGTGGCTCAGCGGTTGCTAAGCTACCAGTTTGATTCCCCAGCACCACATAAGCTGGGTGTGGTCGCACACACCTATAGTGCCTATAATCCCAGCACTCAGGAGCCTGAGGCAGGATTGTCCTGAGTCCAAGGCCAGTCTGGGCTGCAGGGCAAGACCCTGTCTTGAAAAAAAAGAAAATGAAGAAAAAGCATGGGTGTGTGGGAGTGTGTGCAAATCACTCTTAAAGGATGATTTTAGCTCTTGGGAGGATGGCCAGAAGAGGTATAACTGGGTTAAATGGAATACTAACTTTCAGTGTTTTAAGGAGTCTCCATGCTGCTTTCCATAGTGGCTGTCTTTATTTATTTATTTATTTATTGATTGGAGTTCTTAATACCAGTCTAGCTAGTTTTTATGTGGTGCTAGGCAGTGGAACCCAGGGCCTGGTGCATTGTAAGCAAGCACTGTAAGCACTGAGCTATAGCCCTAAGGGTCTTTTTTTTTTTTTTTAAAGAAAAATCAACTCCAACAATTTGACCACTTACCTATTTTTTTGTCTGTTTTCATTATTGCAGTCAGATTATGTATTAGGGCAATAGTTCTTATGTAGGTTACTGTTTCATAGACTCTGGCTGCAATAACATCATCAGGACTGCAGGAAGTGTGTCTCTGGGCTGTGCTGGCCAGCTCTGGGAGCCTGCGTATGGTTCTGCTTTTCAAGTTCAATTCTAGGAGGTAAGCCTCATGGTTATGCCTTGGCCCTCAACACAACGGTTAGAAACTGTCAGTTTATTGAATACCTTCACATGAAGCCATGAATTTAAAAAATTTATTCAATTTGGTTCTTTTAAAGTTATAATAAGTTGGAATAAGAAGAATACTATAAAGAAAAACAGGCTTAGTTTTAATTTTTATTATTATTTTAAAATTATACTAGGGATTAAGCCCAAGGGCTTCACACTGGAATCCATACTTAGACTTTAAAAAAAATTTTTTTTAGATAGATTTCTCAAGTTTTTCAAGCTGGGCTCAAATTTGGGACCCTCCTACCTCAGCCTCCCAGTTGCTGGGATTACAGGCCTATGCCACTGTCTAAAATTATTTTACTGTTACCTGTTTTCCCACTCAGCAGTCATGTCCAGAGATGTCCATCACCAGTGCTTAGAAGAACTAGTGAAAATGTGAAGAAAGAGGGCATGTTGGGGACCAAAAATGATGAGTGGTTATATAGCCCCATGATCTTTTCAAGACCAAGGTTTGTTGAAGAAAGGTCATCATTCTGGTGCCTCATTCCCAAGATCGTGTTGGTCCTCTGTATCTGCTGCTGTGCTTTGCTTATGGCTGGGCACATGACAGTGACACCTCAGAGAAGAGGTGTCATCAGGTGTACTAAGAGAAAGGTTAGAAGGGGCATCACCACGGATACCCGGACAGATACTAGAATGGTTGGCTGTGGCTCCTGTGTCTGGGGTACTGTTGTCCATTTTTTTGCTAGGGGTTCCTCTGGTGTTTTTTAGTGTAGAGTTGGGGGTTGTGACCTTAATCTGCACACCATAAACTTTCTCCTTCTTTTGTAAATACATACACATACGCACGTGCACATAAACTCACATATGGATGTGTGCATGTGCTGGGACTTGTGCTCTTTTGTTACTGGGGGTTGAACTCAGGAGTTCTAAGATACATCATTTACATACATTCCAGCCTTTTTCTTTTTTCTTTTTTTTTTAAAGACTGTCTTGTGTCTTGTTCCCTAGTGCAGACTAGCCCTGAAGTTACTATGTAGCCCTCAATTTAATGGCAGTATTTGTGATTATAGGCATGTAGTACCATGTCCATCTTTATTTCTTTTTTTTTTTTTTTTGGAGATAGGGTCTCCTTCTGTAGCCCACCTGGTCCTGAACTCACTATGGAGCCTAGGCTGTCCTTGGACTCTTGGCAGTCCTACTGTCTCAGCCTCCAGAGTTTTGGGAGTGCTGGGATTATAGGCTTTGACCATCATGCCCAGTTTATGTGGTGCTGGGGAATCACTGTGTACTCAGTGCTTGCTAGGCAAGTGCTGTAGCTGCTCAGTCATTCCTCCAGCCCCCATCTTTGTTTTGAGTCATTCTAAGTTGTACAGGCTTTCCTTAAATTTTGATTTTTCTGGGCTAAAGGAATGGCTCAGGGATAAAACTCTTGCCCCTGACACCATGTAAAGCTGGACATGTTGGTACATGTCTGTTATCCCAGTAATTGGAAGATTGAGGCAGGAGGATTGCTCCAAGTCCAAAGTTAATCAGGGCTACATAGTGAGTTCAGGACCAGCTTTGGCTACAGGGTGAGACCCTGTCTCAAAAACAAAAACCAAAAAACATGGCATTTGGTGACACAAGTTAATAATCCTGATACTCTCTGGAAGGCTGAGGCAGGAGAATTTTAAGTTTGAGCCCTGCGTGATTTATTGAGTGACACAGTAAAACCTGTCTCAAAATAAAATTATAAAAAGGAATAGAGTTGGAGATGTAGCTCAGTGTAAAGACTCTGTGTTCAACCCCCAGTACCACAAAAACAAAACAAAACAAAAAAACCTGAAAAGAGTTTGATAGATAGAAATTAGCTTAGAATTTTCAAAGAAGAGAAAACAGGTTTCTTAGGTTGCTTGAGACTAGTTGGTGATAATATATTCTGTGGTGATGACTACATTTTTATATTCACACAGTTTAATTTTGGTTTTAACCTTATGTTTGCCTTTTCTATTTCTTGCTCTTGGTCTGCAGCCTTCAGTACCACCTGGATACCCCAGGTGTGTAGAAGCAGGTGTGTGTGTGTGAAGATGTTGACATGAGTGGTAGAGGCATGTACCTTTTTCATACTACTTGAGATTTACTCTTTATGTGGGTTGTTAGGAATGAATGCTTGCCACAGCCTGGCTAACTGACTGTTGCTGTTAGATGTTTACTTGTCTCCATGTGAGAGAGCAGTCAAACTCTCCCACATTTGTGTTGTATTATCCATCAGCTATGTTCCTCTTGGAGATACTGTGATTTTTTTTTTTTTTTTTTTTTTTTTGTATTACTAGGGTTTGAGCCCAGGGCCTTCACATTGAGCTATACTCCCAGTCCATTTATGTATGTATATATTTATATATGTATTATTGACAGGGTCTTGCTCTGTAGTCCAGTCTGGTCCTGAATTTGCTGTGTAGCCCAGGCTGGTTTCAAACACACAGCAGTCCTGCCTCAGCCTTTTAAGTGCTTGGATTATAAGTGCATACTACCATTCCCAGTTTATGTGATGTGGGGAATCAAACCTAGTGCCTTGGATTTGTTAGCCAAATACTCTGACAGCTGAGCTATTCATTGAGCCCCCATTCTTTTGATTTTTGAGACAGAGTTTCCCTAAGTTATTTAGGCTGGGCTGGAATTAGTGTTCCTCTTGCCTCAGCCTCCTAGATTGCTGGGGTTTACAAACTGGTGTCACTGGGCATGACTAAAGTTGTAATTTTGTCATATGGCTTTTGTTCAAGATTTTATTCACTCACACTCACCAACAATATATGAGGACTTGTGATTTGGTTTGGTTTGGTTTTGTTCTGTTTTGAGTGTAGGTTAGGCTGGTCCTGAACTCATTCACAGCAATCCTCCAACTCACACCAGTCTTTTTATAGCCTTCTTAGTGGTAAGGTTATAGGCGTGTTCCGCCATGCCCAGGCAAAGGCCTTGTGCATGTTAGGCAAGTACTCTAACAACCACTGAGTTACACCACCAGCCCTGTGATTTAGTTTAAAGACTTTATCCTCTCATTTATATTCTACATGTTCTCAAGTTACATTGGGTCAAAAGCAGGACATTCTGATTTTTAGCATATCACCTCTCTTTCCCCTTTCCACTCTGTTATTTTTCTTTTTCCTTCCCAGAGTCCATCTTCTTACTTTCTTCTATTTCTCTCTCTCTCTCTCTCTCTCTCTCTTTTAAATTTGGTTTTCTTAATATTAGATCAGAGGAAATTTGGCTATAGGCAGTTTTCTTAATACTAGAGAAATCATACAGTATATAACTTTCTCTATCTGATTCATTTTACTAAGCATAATAGTGTCAAGGTACTACATTCATTTTCCTACAAATGGCTCAAGTTCATCCTTGATGGCAGAGTAGTACTTCATTGTGTATATATACCACATCTTCTTTATCCATTCACTCATTTGTGGTTGAGCATATTGGCCTCTTCCAAGATCTGACTATTATAAATTGTGCTGCTGTAAACATGAGTATGTATCACTCTTTTGGGAAGATAGCCAGAAGAGCTATAGCGGGTCAAATAGAGTATCTATTTTCAGTGTTTTGAGGAGTCTCCATACTATTTTCCATAGTGGTTGTACCAGTTTACAGTCCCATCAGTAATGTAGAAGGGTTCCTTTTCCCTCACAGCCTCAGATGTTGATTGAGGCATTTACTGATTTTTTGAGTTCTTGGTACCAGCTGTTCTTACTGGAGTTAGATGGAGTCTCCCTGTTGTTTTTTGATTTTCATTTCTCTGACGACTACAGATGGTGAACATTTTTTTCATGTATTTATTGGCCAATCAGACTTCTTCTGAACACTGCTTATTCATTTCCTTGAGGCAGAATCTCATTCTGTAGTCCAGGCTGGTCCTGAGTTTACTGTGTTAGCTCAGGCTGGCTTTGAATTTATGGCAATCCTCCTGCCTCAGCCTTCTGAGTGCTGGGGTTATAGGCGTGTGTCACCATGTCCAGTTTATATGGTGCTGGGGAATCGAACCCAGGGCCTTGTGTTTGCTAGGCAAATGCTTTAACTGCTTTGCTATTCCTCCAGCCCCCAGATTCCCATTTTTTGATTGGGTCCTTTGGAGGGTCTAATTTTTTTCAATTCTTTGTATATTCTTATTTATTTGTTTGTTTGTTTTGAGACAAGGTCTTGATGTATAGCCCAGGCTTGTCTTGCTCTGTAGTCCAGGCTGGTCCTGAACTCCTTATGTAACCTAGGCTGCCCTTAGACTCACAGCAGTCCCCCTGCCTCAGCCTCCCAAGTGGTAGGATTACAGGTGTGCACCACTATGCCCAGCTTATGTGGTGCTGGAGTGTCAAACTCAGGGCCTTGCATTTGCCAGGCAAGTGTTTTTACCTTGGTACCATTCCTCCTCCAGTTCCTCTTCATATATTCTTGATAATCTGTGAGAGGAGTAGCTGGAAAAGATTTTTTTCCCATTCCATGGTTGCCCTTGTCATTCTGCTGACTTGTTTCCTTTGCTGTGCAGAAGCTTTTTAATTTCATATGATTCCATTTCTTGGTTCTTGGTGTTATCTCAGGTGCCTTGGATATTTCATTGAGAAAGTCTTTGTCTCCAGGGGTTTTGCCCAGTTTTTCTTCCAATGAGTTCAGTGTTTCCATTTGTTTTCCTTTTTTTTTTTTTTTTTTTTTTTTGAGAAAGAGTCTCGCTCTGTAACCCAGGCTGGTCCTGAACTCACTATGTAACTCAGGCCAGACTTGGAGTCAGGACAATCCACCTGCCTCAGCCTGCTGAGTGCTGGGATTACAGGCATGCGCCACCATGCCGGGCTTTTTGTGGTACTGGAGAATTGAACTCAGGGTTAACTGCTGTGCCATTCCTCCAGCCCCCCGTGTTTCCATTTTGGTGCCTAAGACTTTTGATACATTTTAATTTGATTGTGGTGCCTGGAATGTGGTTCTAGTTTCATTCTTATGCATGTGGTTAACCAGTTTTCCTAGCACTGTTAGGCTATCTTTATTCCAGCATATGGTTTTGCCCCCTTTTTCAAAGATCAGATAGCTGGAGGCACTCAGGGATGTTTGGGCACCCTTAGTTCTGTTGCATTGATTTCATCTGTTTCTGGGCCAGGAGAGAGAGAGAGAGAGAGAGAGAGAGAGAGAGAGAGAGAGAGAGAGAGAGAGAGAGAGTTTTGTCATTGTTACTTTGAGTGGCCGGGTCAACCCTTCAGAAGGTGAAAGCCTTTCCCAGGTGAGGGATTGTGGGTAGGCATTTGGACTTTACAGTGGTTTTTCTATCTGGAAAACAAGGTCAGCATTCCTGGTTGAACAATGTTATTAACATCTAGATTATCACTTGCTGCTGTGTAGAGTAGCATCTAACAAAGAGTAGGTGAATGCAGACATCATGAGGGAGCAGGACCCTCCTTTAGTCTTAACACTAGTGTATATATTCTGTCTGGAGGGTCTTTGTAGGTCTGGAGGGAGGGAAGGTAGAAGGCTCTTGGCCAATCTTTTCTGAGTTGGAAGGAGTTTGCAGAAGTCCACATGGGTTTTGGGGAGGGGCAAGAAGCTAGGGGAGAAGGCAGTAGCCTTGTGTTATGTAGAAATGGGCTGTCCTGTCATGTTGATGTGCTGAATGGCAAGCAGTCATGATGACAGCGGCATGATTTTGAAGCTGGAGACTCTTTCTGGAAGAACCAGTCAAACAGTGGTCAGGTATGATGGAGAGAAGATGGCTTTGTGGGCAGGCCATTCCGTGTGGCTTGAGTTCTCAGTATCTTGTTATTGCTAGGGTAGGGATCCGGCCCTGTTGAGTCAGGAGGGTGTCACCACCTGCTGGCTGTCTTCACTGGTCAGAGGTGCATGTTGGACTCACCTGTCCTGTCCAGACACCTCTCTAAATTCTGTTTTGTATTTTTTGATGTTGACACGCGAATTAGATTAGTACAAAGCAGTCACTGTACTCTTATACAAATATCCTGAAGCCAGAAGCTACTATGAAATATTAACATTTGCCCATCTCTGAATATGTCTTAGTCTAAGGGAAGTATGAGTATCCAGGTCATGAGGGAGAGTAAGTAAAAATGTGATAAAAACAAATTTGGAGATGTGGAAGACAGAGTCTTCTGATTTTCATTTTTATTTTTTTGAGAAAAAGTCTCCCTTTGTAGCCTAGGTAATCCAGACTCACCTTGAACTCCCTGTGTACCTTCAGCTGGCCTCAACTTTGACCTCCTGCCTCAGCCTCCTCATGGCTTGATTGTAGGCATGGACTACCATGTCTGACTCTATTCTTTTGCACTTGATTCCACTTTTGAGAATTTGTTGACTTGGATTTTTATTTTTATTATTATTTTCTGGTGGTACAAGGAAAACCCGGATCTTGCACATGCTAGGCAAACACTCTACCAGTGACCTGTATCCCCAGCATCTCCTCCTCTGCCCCCCCCCCCCCCCAAAAAAAAAAAAAAAATCTTTGGACTGGATCTTGCTGAATTGCCCAGCCTGGCCTCCTCCACTTGTGACCCTTCTGCCTCAGCCTTCCATGTAGTTGGAATTCCAGATGTGCACATATGCTGGCTCTGAATTGGATTTTTTTTTTTCAGAACTAAGTATTGAATCCGGAGTCTTCTCACTGTTATATTCCATGCCTTTGTTTTATAATTAAGTTTTTAGTTTGGTATTTTAATGTGAGAAGACTGACTAAATTTTGTTTTCCTAATTTGTGTATTTTCTGCCTTTTTTCTCCTCCACACTCAAATCTACGTATTTCGCTAATGTACAGATTAGATTAAAATAAACCACACAGACAGTTTTTGGAGAATGCCAGGTAGTTCTCAAACTAAAGGGGCAGTGGTGGCAGGAGGAGAGCACATTGGGTAGTGCAGGGAGAGGAGATTCCCACCTGTGGTTCTGCTGGCAGGAGTGGATACTGATGTGCCAGTTGGGGAGAAAAATGGTTTCTCCCTCTATGTGCGTGTGCTTTCTGACCTGTTAAATAGATGGAAGAAGGACCAAGGCTGATGGCCACAGCTGGGTGGAAAGAGCCCCTGGACCCTTTCAAGTATAAGTTAATAGTAAGATGGAAATACATATTGACCACCCTATTTTCTACCTTCTCATCATTGTTTTGCTTAGTTTCTGCCTCCATGTTCCTTTCTACACTACTTCCAGCTATTATGTGGTGTGCCTAGGGGATTGAACCCAGAGCTTCCTAGGCAAATCACTGATTTATACTTTCATCTAACCAATATTTTCTTTTTAGTAGTGCTTAGTGTTTATAAAATACTTTTCAGACTTCTAGTGTGAATGTTATGAAATTGGTCTAAAATTTAAGGAAAAATCATTTTGAATGAAAGGTGAATAAATAGCTTTGATATTATGGATGTTGTCTACTAGTCCTTTGTCAAAGTCCTTTGCCTTGTCACAGTATTTCATTGTAATGGAGAATAATTTTTTGTAAAACTGGTTTTCTATTTCCTCCCTGGTTGCTAAGGAAACAGTCCAGCATGGTCAGGCCTACTGATGGGAGTTTTAGGTGGCCGGTGTCTTCTCCCTGATTGTGGGATGGCCTCCTGAGTCAACAGCAGCTTGCTTACCTGGCAGGGAAGGGAGCACCGTTTGTCCTCTTCTGGTCACAGAACATCTGAGTGTGGATGATTAGGAAGGTGTGATTGTCTTTCCTTGCAGCTGAAGGGCTATGGCCTTTATTCTCTAATTGGGTGCTCATGGCTTTTCTTTTTTTTTTTTCCTATGACTTGGCCTCTTTGTAGCCCCAGCAGCCACCAAGAACTCTCCAGCCTTTTTCCTGCCTGCCCTGTAAGACCCATTCCCCAGGAGGTCCTGTTAAATTACCTCTTAAACAACCAGTGTTAAAATTTGTTCTGAGGGGTGAAAGTTCTGACTACCAGCCTCCTTCCTTCGTTGAGGCCCTCATTTTCACTGTATCAGCAGGGTTTGGAAGACATGGCCTTAACTTCTCTGAGGGAAGAATAAGTATAGCCACATAAAACCAGCCAAAACCAGCTTCCTTGTTAACATGGAGGAATTCGTGTATGGTTTACATTCAGGGTTTCCATACAGGACAGTGAACATGTTAGGCAAGTGTTCTACCATTGAACTACATCCCTAGCCCTTCTCCTCCACTTTTTTGTAAATATTTGAGACAGACTCTCCCTATTCCCTCGTCTGGCCTTGAAGTTGTGGTCTTCCTCCTTCAGGTCCCCTGAGTAGTTGGGATTATAGGTGGGTGCTATACCTGGCTATTATTAGATTTTAAGGTAGATTTTAAAAAGTTATATATCAGTGAATTTCGGGACATTTTGCACTATCCTGAGGATTAAGTTGGTGTCATATTTTAATCTGTAAAGTAGCATTCTGTTAAATTTATTTAAAAAATTGGAATCTATTAGCTGTTGGAAGCTGTGAGGTCATTTATAAAGAAATAGTTCTCGTGCTGGGGCTGGTGTTGCAGGTCTGAAATCCCAGGCCTCTGAAGGCGGAGATGGAAGATGTCAAGTTTGAGTCCAGCTTGGGCTACTTAGCTCTAAACCATGTCTCAAATGAAAAATCAAAATGGGCTGAAGATGTAGGATAGTGTGAAGACTCTGGGCTGTATCCCAGAACCATTAAAGGAAAAAAGAAAAAAGACATAGGTCTCAGCATGGTTGGGATAAGGGAAAGTAGTACTAGTCTGGGAAGAACATTTAGGGTTCTGTTTTTCCCTTGAACAGAAATCCTGAGATGTTGTTCATCCTTCTCTCACCCCAATCCCCTCCCAGCCCTGTTGACATTTGTGCAGGCAAGGCAGCAGCATGGGAGAATGTCAAGGCTTTTTTGTCAGATAGGATGTGTTGGGTGTTTGTTTTTGGCTGCTGTGTGACCAGTCACTTCAGAGGAGGTACCTTGGCACAGCTTGTATTTGTGACCTGGCCCAGCCTCCTAGCTGTACTGTGTAGGTCTTCCCAGGCTCTAGCCGGTGAGTGGGCCATGGTTTGCTCTTGAGGTCCTCCTCCCCCTGTTGTTGGCAGGCTTTATCTCCTTGCTGTGGGAATGAAGTCTTAGTTTTCTTGCTGGCTGGCCGATTCTCTCCAGGCCCTCTTGTATTTCTGCAATTAGGACTCTGGCAACGTGGCAGCTGTCTTCTTCCAGGCCTGTGGCAGTGTCTTTTCTTCTAGTTGCTAAGAATGAGTCTTTAAGTAAGGAAGTGTGGTCCTCAGGCTGACATCACCGCTGCTTTACCTCCCTGTGGAGATTGATCAGGAGAGGGGATCCCCTTGACTTTGTTCTTCTGGTCCTGCTTCTCTGCATTAGGGGGCCAGTGGTGGCAGGAGGAGAGCACACTGCGTAGTGGAGGGAGATGAGATTGCCAACTGTGGTTCTACTGGCAGGAGTGGATCCTGAAGTGCCAGTCCCTCTGTGTGTGCTTTCTGACCTGTTAAACAGATGGAAGAAGGACCAGGGCTGATGTCCACAGCTGGGTGGAAAGAGCCCCTGGACTGCCCTTGTTGCCTTAGTGACACTCACCTCATCTCCTATGCTGTCTTGCCTGCCTCCCAGGCTGCTGGTGGATGAGATGAAATAGGTGGTAGGTATGGTCAGTGGGCTATGGGTTAGTGCCTGTGCACGCCTGACTGAATTTCTTTCTCTAGTACTCCAGGCTGCCGATTGCTTCTCTGGGAGTGAGAACATGATTGTCAGCTTGCTGTAGTCTCTTTAGTCTGCCTGCCCCTCTGGGCCAGTTCTGTTCAGTGTGTGGAGCCTTGGTGGGGTTTTCTCTGATGAGGTTGGACAGTTTCCACTTGTCATTCTTCTTCCTGAGCATTTCTAGCTGGTCCACCTCACTTCTGCTGTGCCTTCTGCCCTTCTCTCCCTACCCTCCTAACAGGTCCTTGACATATTCACACAATCACAAAGGTGTTTTCTGTCTTTCTTGGATGGTCTTTCTTTTGTGGTACTGTAGAGATTGAGCCCATGGCGTTCACACTGAGCTACGTCCCCCGCCCATTTTATTTTTGATTTTAAGATAGGGCTTCACTATGTTGCCTAGGCTGGGCTCAAACTTTTCATCCTCCCAGAGTGCTGGGAATCCTCAGCTTCCCAAGAGTGCTGGGATTACAGGCCTGTGCCCAGCTGGTGATTTTTTGTAAATATTTGATTTGATCATGTTAATTCTTAGAGAGGACTATGGTCTTCTAAGTTTTTCTTTCTGCCTGGAATTCTTTCCTCACTTTTCTTCTTCTTGTGCTTGTTCTTCCTCAAGGCCCTGAGGCCCCAGCAAGCCCAGTTTGCCTGGAACTTTTGTCCCTACTGGCTTATGCTTTCACTCTTGGTCTTGTGGTACCCACTGCCCTCTACCCCCTTGGTAATTAATAGTTCTATCTCATGCATAACCTTCCTTTTACGGGGCTTGTAATATAGTTCAGTGGTTAAAGCACTTGCCTAGCAAGCACAAGGCCCCGGGTTCCATTCCACAGACCACATAACCTGGGTGTGATGGCACATGTCTGTGATTGCCTTGATTTCAGGACCAGCCTGGGCTATTTAGTGAGTTCAGGACCAGCCTGAGCTATAGAGAAAAGCTACAGAGAAAAGAAAGAATGAAAGAGAGAAAGAAGAAAAATAAAACCCCTAAAGCCTTTGTATTTTATTTTCCTATAGCATGAAGCTCTGCGTGTCATGTGTCAGACACAGGACTGGACTGTCGTGGTTGATCTGTAATAAAACTGTCACCTGTTAAACAGTGTCCCTGGTAAATACTGATCGGAGTATATGCAACACAGCTGTTACCCAGACCTGAGAATGCATTCTGTTACTAGTAACTGTGTCCATTGCTTCAAGTGTCAGAGCTATTGTGGTTTGATCTGGAATGTCCCCCAAAAGCCTTTTGTATTTGAGTGTTATGGATTATCTGGAACCATGTGCTGATGGAAGAGGAAGCACAGTCTGGAGGGATAGATTATGGATGTGTGGTGGAGGACAGGCATGTGGCAGATCGTAGGTTGCAGGCATGTGTGTTGGATTACAGGCATGTGGTAGATTGGGGGCTTAAATTTGGAAGGGGCAAAACACTGAGGCTGGACCCAAAAGTGGTGGGTCACTGGGACAGGACCTGAAAGGATAAATGCAGCTTCTTCCCTTCCTCTTGGACTTGACTTTCTGTTTATAATGTTATGAGCTGCCTCCACCTACCTCTGCCTTTGCCAGGTGCTTCCACTGTTTCTGACTGCTCATGAATGAACTGAGACCTTCTGAAACTGTGAGCTAAAATAAACCTTTTCTCCTTTAAGTTGTGGATGTCAGCTATTCTGTCACAACAATGAAAAAGTAGCTGAAACAGAAATCTCACTGTCATTGCAGGGTCAGTCTGTGATGGTGGCTCTTATTAGAGGTACCATGTTGGTGCTGTTTCTCTTTCTAACTCTCTTCTGTTTTTTCTTTATTTTGGTGGCACTGGGGATTGAACCTAGGGTCTTTACATGGAGCCACACCTCCAGCCCTTTTTTATTTTTTATCTTGAGACTGAGTCCACTTAAAGTTGCCTGGGCTGAAATTGACTTCTGTGCTGTTGTCCCAGGGTGCTGGGATTATGGGAGTGCAAATACTGGGCTCCTTTCCTCATTTTCATGGAAAACCAGAAGCATGGAGGGTGCCTTGATTCAGAACCTGAGAGGCAAACTCAGCACTTTGCTTGCCTCCTGCCTTTTGGCTTTCTTTCTAGCTGTTGATGCTCTGTCCTGCAGATGTTCATTTGGAAGCATCTGTAAAGAGGATTGGTGCTGGGTGCAGTTTTCCACAGCTGTAATCCCAGCTATTCAGGAGGCTGAGGTAAGTTCCAGGCCAGCTGGGGAAATGTAGCAAGGCTCTAGCTTAAAATAAAAAATTAAAATATATGGCTGGGGATGTAGCTTGTTAGCAGAACACTTCGCCTAGCATACATAGCACCTCTCCACCACGCAAAAATAAAGAGGGAGAGGGTTAGGGACTTAGCTCAGTGATTAGAACACTTGCCTAGGAAGCATAAGACCCTGGTAAATTCCCCCAGACCACATAATAGCTGAAGTACGGTGGCATGCACCTGCAATTTGAGCATTTGAATTGCTGAGGTAGGAGTTACTCCTCTGAGTTTGAGGCCAGTGTGGGCTCTATAGTGAGTTCAGGAACAGCCTGGAGTACAGAGGAAGGACCCGGTCCAGAAAAATAAAAGGAACCCTGCTTTTGGATTCAGAACCTAACAGTGTAGTGCTGAATTGCATTTCTGTCCCCAGTTTTAATGCACTATCCCGATTAGTTTGGTGTACCTTTATAAGCAACTGTTTAGGTGATGGCCTTGGGGAGAGTTTTAAGTGCTACCATATCATGTCCCAAGAGCTTTGTCTGTTCTCAGTATGAGTATTGCTTTATGCAAGGTTAATAGGAAACACCACTAGTCACTATTGAATATACTACTCAAGTGGAAAATGGCTGTCACTTAGAAACAGTTGATGTGAACGACTGACTGGTTGGTGGGCTGCCCCACACATGGTGGGTGGGGCTTTATACTGGAGTCCTAAGTACATGGGACATGTGGGACATGTGTGTAATGCTTTTTCCTTTTACTCTTTCTGCAAGGTGTTTATGCTGAGGGCACCTCTCTGATGAGGGTGGTGAGTCACATCACACCTTGGATGTGTATGGTGCTTTCCTTTGTGACCTAAAGCTTTTTCTCACAGCATCTCTGACAGTCCCTTCCTGTTGGGCTCTCTCAGGACCTGGCACATTCTGTTGTCATGTGAGTCACTTTTCCTCTCATCCACATCTCAGTTCCTCAGGGGTGTGAGGTCACTGTAATGCCCAGGATATTGGGGTTTGAAGTTTTACGTTCAGCCTCTCTATAGAAGGCTGATTTCCACAGAGCATCTAGTTTGGAGATTCAGTAATGCTTTTGCACTGATAAAATAGAAAGGGCATTGTTTCCTGAGCTCTCATGAGTTTTCTTAGAAGCAACTATTTTCTTTAACAGTTATTAGCTCACCCAATCTCCAGAAACTCCCTGAGAGAGATGCATTCCAGCTTTTACAAGAAAAATAAGCTATCCTGGCGATAGTCTACAAATAAGGCTCAACCCTGCCTACAAATGTTGCCTGTAGAAAAAGGGCAGAAGGAGAGCCCGGGTGTCAGTGGCCACCCAGTGACCAGGTAAAGAATGGGGCCCCTAATGCTTTAGGAGCATACTAAAGGGACCTGGGGAGCTGGTTTATCTGGTAGGCATGGCATCAGGATCTGTATGTATGAGAGTGTTATTTCATAACAGTGAAACAGAAACAGGAAAACACTATTATGTCCTGCATGGTTTGAAGAGTGGTGTAAGTGCTCAAAAAGGTGATGGCCAATGGCAGTGCATAAACTGGGAACAGTTATCTGATGGAGTGGTTTTTGAATTGTTGCTTCGTAGTCCCAGCTGGGTCCTGAACTTAGTAGCCCATGCTTGGCCTTGAACTCAGAAACCTCCTGCTTCAGCCTCCTGAGTACTGGAGTTAACAGGTGTGTGCTACTGCACCCAGGTAATTTTTGTGTGATGCTGCATCTAGGCAAGTGCTGTAACCATGGAACCATGCCCAGCCCTAAATTGTTTATTTTTGCTTTGAGTTACCCAAGGTGGAAAAAAATGAAGCCATTTATTGTTTCATCATTTTATAAGTGATTCAGTAAAAGCAGAATATTTAAACTATGTCTCTTTGAAGAAATTTGCAAGAATCTTTTTATTAAAAGTTGATGTTATGAATAATTTCAGGTATTTTATAGACTTTACTATAAAAACACTTTTGATGTACCCTTTTCCCCAGTTTCTAAAACCCTGGTGATTCTTGGGCTTCAGGAGTTTCTTAGTTGCTCACATTAAGCCCCTTTCAGGTCACACTTGAGTTTAAGCTGTTGAGATGACTGAGCAGAGCTGGTCACCAGAAAGATCAAAATTAGAGAGCCGGGACTTGTCTCCACCCACTGGCCTCCACGCTGCACTTCGTGCTCTGGGAAAACCTGATACCGAGTGTTGGGGCCTTCCTGGACTCTACTCTTGAGCATCTGTTTATGTACCCCATGTCTCTGAAGGCTTGAACATAGGATTCAGTTTTACTAACTGTCACTTCCTTGTGTCCTGAAGTGTTTTAAGTTCATAAATTGGTTTCAATAGGTTATTTAAAGTTTAGTAGATTTTCATATATTCATTATGTTGAGCCCTCATTGCCATATTCTGAATGTTTCCAGCCCCCTCACAAAGTCACCCCATACTTGTTGGCGGTCAGCCATCCTTCTTTCTCCTCATTCCCTGGCAACTGTTTACCTCCTTTCTCTGGACTTGCTTGTGGACTCTACGTACATGTTCAGTAAGTCTCCCAGGTTTTAGTGAGGAAGCCATTTTTCAGGGGCAAAACTGGGCTAGTTGCAGAAAGGAGCATGGTGTAGCCTTCCTACATTAGTATGGGGTAACTTTGTCTTTAGGGGATAAAAAAGAAATCTCATTATTAGATTGTAGGGTGTATTAAAAAAAGATGTTGGGCTACAGTTTGGCCCTTCAGTCTCAGATTGCTTGCCTTCCTTCTGTTAGATGTATTTAGAACCACTTGGATTTGTTGGTGTTTTATCCTTGATGCCTTATTGTAGCTTTGTGGCATTTCTGCCTGCTGCTTTCTTGAGTTTATTTTGGGCTGTGGTTCCTTTAGATTCTTAACTTATCCATGTGATCTCTCATGTGTGTTCTGTTATGGGCTTGACTCTGGGCCAGGCGCTGGTCTGTTACTACCTTCCAGGTGGTCACAAATTGATTCTTTTAAAAATCTTTGTCAGTCTGGGAATCTTAGGTGGAATGGATAGATTTCTGCTACTGTGATTGATAACATTATTGTAAAAAGAACTTCCTGTGAATAGGAAGTATTTTCACCTTAGGGGTTTTGATTTGGATGGGAGAACTTTGTTTTCTTTAAGTGGAAAGCCTTGGGAGCAAAATACTGGGACTTAGTCTCAAGTCATGGAAGGTACTGAAGTCAATGCCATTTGCTTGCTTGCCCTTAGGATGACAGGTTGACATGGAGAGTTTGTGATGACTGAGCTTTTGTTTGGGAGGCAGTATGGAAAGTATAGCTTGTGGTAGGTGGAAGTATATCAGGAATTAAGAACTGGCTGAAGGGCAGGAGGGCTGGAGAAATAGCTCAGCAATTAAAACGTTAAAGGTTTGCTTAGCAAGCTCAAGGCCCTAAGTTGATTTCCCCAGCATGCATAAACTGGCCATGGTGGTTCCCCATTACACATGAAGGCCATGGTGGCACATGTCTGTCATCCCAGCACTTGGGAGGCTGAGGTAGGAGGATTGCTATGTTTTCAAGGCTAGCCTGGGCTCCATAGTGAGTTCAGGAACTGCGTGAGTTACAGAGTGAGACCCTGTCTCCAAGCAAACAAACAAGCCAAAAAACTTGGCTGAGGTGGGAGGGTCTGGGCAATTTACAAAAATCCCCAAAACAACAAAACAAAGGGTTGGAGTTGTAGCCTCAGAGTTCAATCCCCAGTACTCAGGGCGTGCTGGGGGTGGGGGAGAAATTGGTTAAAGTAGAGCTTTTGCAGCTTGTAAGAAATGGTTATTAGAGGAGAATGTGAAAAGTTAGTCCTGAATACTCTGAAAATTCACTTATTAGGTAGGTAACAAGGCTCAAATGAGAATACTAGTTTTCACACCTTTGCTTCACTCTATAGTCCAGGCTGGTCCTGCACTCACTCTGTAGCCAAGGCTGGCCTTCGACTCGAGGCAGGTCTCCTGTCTCAGTGCTGGAGTGCGGAGGCTAGAGTCATGCACCACCATGCTTGGTGTATGTTGTACTGGGGAATTGAACTGAGAGCCTTGGATTCCTCTAGGCCCTACAACTTTTTTTTTTTGAGAAAGTGTTTTGCCCTGTAGTCTGGGCTGGTTCTGAGCTTACTAGGTAGCCCAGACTGTCCTCAAACTCAAAAGTAGTCCTTCAGCCTCCCGAGTGCTAGGATTACAGGCCTGTACCACCATACCCAGCTTATATGGTGCTGGGGAATCGAACTCAGGTACTCAGTGTTTGCTATGCAAGTGCTTTAACCACTGAGCCTCTGGCCCTTATGTTTTTATTTTGAGACAGGGTCTCATTGCAGTCCTTCTGTCTCAGCCTTCTAAGTAGTTGGGGTTATAGGTATGTGCTACCATGCTTAGCTTGTATCCTTATTTAGATTAGAAAAAAATTTAGAAATTAGGTATAATTGCATTGAAAAGATATAGTTAGTGGTTCTGTGATTTTTTCCCCCCCTGTTTAGAAAATGGTGTAGAACTGAATTATTGCCATTAGAGGGCTTCAGAAATTTTACTATACATCTCTACCCCACCACCCCCATAGGAGTTGAACTCAAGGCCTTGGCACTGAGCTGTATCCCCAGTTCTCTTTATATTTTTTATTTAGCGACAGAGTTTTGCTAAGTCACTAAATTGACTAGGCTGATCCTGAACTTGTGACCTCTTGTCTCAGCCTATTAGAGTGCTGGGATTATAGGCCTATGACCCAGGCTTGGCTGTATTTTTATTTATATTTAAAATACCACAGGCTGGGTGTGGTAATCCCATCACTTTTGAAGGCTGAGGCAGTCTGGTTGCAAGTTGAAGCCACCCTGGGCAATTTAGTGAGGTTATTTTAAAAACAAGCAAAAAGAATAGAGAGAAAAAAAAAACCCGGCTGGGGATGCCACATGGTTCACTTCCCTGTAACCCGTTCCACTCATACACACACACAAATTGAAATAAAAGCCATTTTAACTAAAAAGTTTATTGGTTAAAGGTCAGATTGTACCAAAAAATGCAAGAAAAGTTTATTGGTGTGTTTTGTTTGCAAGATAGAAGTTTCCACATGTTGCCTTGAGCAGGCTTGTGTTAAGGTGGTCCATCTGATTTAAAGAGGATCCTTTTTTGGCTTTTTGAGTAGCTGGGGCCACCAGTGTATACCACTGTGTCTTAGCATGAAAGTGAAGTTTTTGATTTGGTAGGATTTCAAATAGATCATAAGCTTCTCTTAATACATATAAGTATATATAGTATTGGTAATGTTAAGAATAACTTTAAGAGGCCTTCAGTGTAAAAGATTGCAGACTTCTGTGTAATTCTTAGAAAGACTTTCCTGCAGCAGTCTGTGGGGAGCATCGTGAGACACATGGCTGGTCTTTAAGCCCTTTTCCCTTGTGTTTTGGCATCATATCATGGTTTGGAACAGTTCTCCCCAGCCATAGTCACACATGTTTGGACAAGTATGCTACATCTAGGCTCTGGTTTAAATAAATTTTTCCTAGACTTGAAGCTAGATGACATGGGATGCATGATACAGTGAGCGGCTGTGTGGCTGTTGGGGGGTGAAATGACAGTGACACTATATTGTTTGCATTTTGAGAGTTCTTCATTGTGTTGTGTAGATGCAGACTCCAGCCTGTTCATTTCCCTTCTGTGGGAAGGGCTTCCTTTAGTATTTCTGGTAGTAGACTAGTAGTGAGGATGTGTCTGGCTTTTGTCTGTGTCAGGAGAGTCCTTTTGAAAGGTGCTGTTACTGGTGAGGAATTTTTGGGAGCACTTGGTCTTTCAGCCTGCTCATTCTGTAGATCCTTTGGCCTCTGTCTTCCCTTGTGTCTGGGAGCATTCTGTTGTCATCTCTGTGGTCCTTTTTTAAAAGGTGACTTTTCCCTCTGGAAGCTTTTAAGACATTAAGATGATTTGATTATGGGGTGCTAGTGTGTAGTTTTCTCTTGGTTCTTGTGCTTGGAGTTTGTTGAACCTTTTGGATTTGTGTTTACAGTTTTCATCAGATGTTGAGCTTTTTGGCTATTACTTCTTCAAAGAATTTTTCTGTCCTCCCTTCTCCACTTGCTCTTGGCCAAAAGGCCAAGAAGCTATTGTCCTCCCTTCTCATTTGGAGACTTCACTTGTTTTCTGTGGGCTTGGTTAAGTTATCTCATGGTACAGTGAAGTTCTTTGTTTCATGTGTCCTCCTCTGAGTGATTTTCTGTCTCTAAGCTTATACTCTCCTTTCTTGCAGAGTCTAAGATGAGAGACTTTATTATCTCAGTATTTCCACCTCAGGTTTTGTACTTACCATGTTAGTAAGTTTGATTTTGGATCTGGAGGAATGGCACAGCGGTCAAAAGAGGCAAGAGAAAGACTCTTGAGTTCTGTTCCCCTGCACCACATAAAGCTGAGTGTGGTAATGCATGACTATAATCCCAGTGCTTGGGAGGCTGAGGCAGGTGGATTGTCTTGAGTCCAAGGCCAGCCTGGGCTACACCAATGAGGTCAGGACCAGCAGGGGCTACATAGAACGAGACCCTGTCTCAGGAAAAAAAAAGTTTGATTTGAGTCCTTAACACCACCACCCTTGTCTCTATTTAACTTCTCCACTTTAGCTTTGTGAACATGTAGACTGTTTTCACTTCCTTGTCTAGTGTTTCATTCCTGTCAGCAGTGGTTGGTTTTGTACTGATGGATTTTTCTTATTGAGCAACTGTTGCTCAATTTGGAAAACATGACCCATGTTTTTTGTGCTTCTTCACTTGTCTGCTAATACTTCATGGCGTGTCAGAGAATGTTTTACCTTGCCTGTTGCTGAATGTAAACATTGTTGTCTTTGTTCTGGGATGCATCTAAAATACTGTGAGACAGTTTGATTTTCTTGGGTCTTTATTTCAAGCTGTTAGATGAAACTAGAGCAGCATTTTAGTCCAGGGCTGTTTTCCCCATTGCAGAACCAAAATCTTTTCCTGAGATTTCCCATTGTGACTGGTAGGAACGGAAACTTTGCAGCCCTTTGTGTTTGGTCTCCCCATCACCATTTCTCTTCTCCCCACCTTGGGGAGTTTGCTGAAGCACAGGTGCTACACAGTACTTTGCTCAGCTGAGGGGCAGTCACTTTGCAGTGTTGAATTCTCCTTGTACAGCACTCTCCTTTTATGCCGTGCTGTGCAACTAGCTCTCTTGGCTCCTCTGGGATCCTGGCTCATTCATTCAAGCAGCTAGGCTTACAGGCTGCTGCTTTGGCCCACCCCACCCACCTCTGCCGGAAGCTCTTTCCTTACTTTCCTTTCTTGAGGATCCTGTCTCATGGTTTTGTCCAGGGGCTAGACAACCACATTCAGCTGTGTTGTCCAGGATATAGTTGTTTAAGGGAAACAAATCCTCTTTTCCATGGTGTCACCGTTCCCCTCAAGTCCTGTACATTGAACCCAGGGCATTTGTATTAAGCCCTTCCGCTTTTTCAGAGGGTGGTACTAGGGATTGAGCCCAGGATCTTCACATTGAGCTTTATCTCCAGATCATTTTACTTTTGATTTGAGACAGGGTCTTACTGAGCTGCTAAATTGCCCAGGCTTCTGCTTCAGCCTTCCAGAGTGGTAAGGATGATACACCTGTACCACTGACCTGGCTTGTGGTAGCACTGGCTTGATTCATGATGAATACCAGCACCTGTACCCTCCTTCAAGTGTGCATTTAATGAAGACAGGTGTCATTGTGTATTAGAAAAATGTCATTGAGCTTCCAGATCTTTGAATCAGAGGCTATCTGGAGAAGACCTGGTAGTTGTGAATGGCCACAGTCAGCGAAGTCCACAGGCATGAACTGTTTAATAGGATTAGGTAGAGTTGAGGTGGTTTTAGAATGTGGAAAATTCATTATAGGCATATTTATTTCATCAGGGGCCATAGCTTGTGATTAGAGCATGTGCCTAAAAAGCTTGAGTCCCTGGATTCAGTCCCCAAGCACTACATAATAGCTAGGTTTGGTGACACAACACCTGTTGTAACCCCAGCACTCAGAAGACTAAGGGAGGTGGATTTCCATGTGCCTGAATCCAGCTGGGACCAAAAGAGAAAGACCCTGTCTCAAAAAAATAAAAAATAAAAAAAGAGTATTGCTACATTAGGAGAAACAAAATTGGATTTTATTTAAACAAATGCTGTTGAATTAACCACTTCTTTATAGCAAGTAGCTTTGCACGTGATATCTGGGATATGTCTGAGCATGCCAACGTGATGGTTGCACATGGTAGCTGGTATGTGCCTGAGCGTGCCAGGGTGATGGTTAACCCCCCAGCAAGCCCTAGAAGACATCATAACACCACAGAGCATTTAAACTTTTTTAGCCTGCTTTCTGAGATACCAAACCAGTGTTACTGAGATTACTTAGAATAAGTGCGTAAGGAGAACAAGGGTAGGGTTTTGAAGAAGAAAATCAACTGAATTTTATTTTATAATATGATGTATAGGGGGTTGAACCCAAGGTATGCTGAATTGTAGCCCTAAGTGTTTTTGAGACAGGGCCTCGCTGTAGTCCAGACTGGTCCTGAACTCACAAGGCTGGCTTTGACTGCCGTCTTCCTCCCTCAGCCTCCCAAGTGCTGGGATTATGGGCATACACCACGACACCCAGCTTTATGTGGTGCTGGTGGATCAAACTCAGGACCTTGCGCTTGCTAGGTAAGCTCTTTAAACACTGTGCCATTCTGCCAGCCCCCAAGGTTTTATTTTACCTTATTTTTAAAATTTTCAAGTAGATATTTCAATTGTTGAGGTTGGCATTGAATTTGTGACCCTCCTGCTTCAGCCTCCTGAATGGCTGGGTTGCAGGTGTGTGTCACTATACCCTGCCTGAGTTTCATTGTGATTGGCATTGAGTTTCTAGATCCTGTATCAGAGTACCTCTGGGAAGACAGAGAAGACCAGGTGGTTGTGAATGACCACAGTCAATGAAGTCAGATTCTTAAAACAACAACAACAGCAGCAAAAAACAAAGTCAGGTCTTTAGATTTCTGTTAGCTTCGTTGTTTTCTCTAGGCTATGTCATTCTGAGGACAGGGCCACAGGTCCCTGGACTCTGGCTTGGGAGCAGTATCCAGGCTCCCAGTGCATCATGGGAGCAACTTCCTGTGAGGTGGAGTTCCTGCCATGTGTGTTGGTTTACATGGTTCAGCTTCTGCCTAGTTTGTGTGTTTTATATACTAATCACACTTTGCTGAACCACTTGAGATTGGTTTTTTTTTTTTTTTTGTGGCACTTGTTCAGGAATACTTGGGATAGTAAAAATGCCTGTTGTCTGAAGTCAAGATGTTAGAAACTGCTCGTAGAAATCTTCCTGTCCAAACAAAGGAAGGACTTGGGAGGCATGGACGACAGGGTACGAGGCTTTAATTTTCTTTTGCAAAAGGGTGGTCTTCCCATATGCAAGTGGAGAGAGACTCACCCCGAAAACGTGGTTGGTACCGACCTAAATCCCTACGTTGCAGGTCACTCCTCCCGCCTTTTTCCATTGGCAGGATTCACAATCTTCCCGAGAAGATCTAAGGTATTGGCCCAGGGCCATGTTCATCACAATGTCACATCCTGATCCCTCCTCCCCCCTTCCTGCCTCTGTCTGGTCACCTGATCGGATATGGCATGAAAATGTAAAGATCCGCCATCTTGAACAATGTGCCACTGTTACCGCTAGGTGACGCTCACAAAGATGGCTGTAATGGAGGTATTACTCCATGTAAGGAATAGCAGTGATTTGATGTGGATAGGGACATTCCTGTCACCTTGAGAGTTCTGTGACCGTAGCCCTCCCTTTCTACCCCAAGCATCCACCTATCTAGCATCTGTCATTGTAGATGAGCTTGACTATTTCATAATTTCCTGAAAGTGGGCTACTTTATACTTTACACAAGAAGCGTTCTGAGTTGGGCATTTTCCCCATGAAGTGATTTTAACTTTTGAATTGACATAAAGTGTGCAGAAAAACTCTTCCTCGAAAGTGGACAGTTTTGTGAACTTTAGAATGTGCACCACATGGTATAACCACCTCTACTTACCTAGTTGTAGACCATGTATATTATCAAATGGAGTGTTTACTTCTCACATCTTCTTATTCCCCAGACTGCTAGTGATCTTTTTTGTCTCCTGGTTTCCCTGTTGTGGACATGTCATATAAATGGAATGATATTGTAGCGTCATTTCTTGTCTGGCTTCTGTGAGTCCACCCACCATGGAGGACATATGAGAATTTATTCCTTTTTATGGCAAAATAATACTGCATTGCATGGAGTTTTTGTGTCCCCATTCATCTTTTAGTTGACATTGTGTTTTCTCTGCTCTTTGGCTGTTGGGAATGGAGGTGATGCAGACATGGCTGTTGAGTTTCCATTGAACACCTTTCAGGTACATACCTGCGAGTCAAATTGCTGAATCTCATGTCAAGTCTATGTTTATCTTTTGAGGAACCACAAGTGATAGTATCAGTGGACATTCCTATGAGACAGACCATGGTTCTTTGAGATAGTCTGTAATACTTTTTGCTGCCCAGGCTAGCTGAACGCTGGCAATTGCTGGCTTCAGAGTTGAGGCATGTTAAATAAATCACCATCACAGTTCTCTGCTACCCAGATTTGGTAGCTTTTCTGTTAGGTGTTCTTGGCGCATTGTGTGTTTTAAATTAGGTTTCCTAGTTCTGAAAACCGTGATTCTGAAGCTTCTGCTAGTTTCTTCAAGGCACTGTTGGAGGATGGCAACTTTGAGTTCCCTACCTGCCATTTTCCTGGCATTTTCTCTATGGGGTTTGTGTTTGGAGACTTATACAACAGTGCCAGGTATGGGCGCTGGTGACTTTTTATGTAGATGTATCTGCTTGGGGAGGCTTAAGCTGTTGCCACAACACTGAAGTACACGCCAGCTTCAGGAAGCTGGGCTGTGCTGACTGACTGCCTGCTGCCTGCCAACCTTGCCGAGAGTACTTTTCCATGAAACCTGGTGTAAGTAGTTTAGATTCCTGAAGGAGAAAGTTGGCAGATAACTTAAAAGGAATGCTCTGTAGAGAGTTAGTGCCTTATCTCAGTAAAATATAATTGTTTTAAGAAGTTGCTTTGGCCCAGATTTTTCCTTAGCTGTTGTCAAAAATGTAAAATTTGTAGCTTTCACTAGAAAGGTTTTACACTTAGGTATAGACCAGGCCTTGAGCTGAAATTGAATTGGGTCTCACAGCTGCTGTCTTCATCCATTCTCCTAGGTCTGCAGAAATCATGGACTCTGGTGTTCTATTCCTTGAGCCACAGAGACTTTGATTGTGTGGCGCAGTAGTAGTTATCTACCACCAGGTCTTTTACAGAGTACCTCCCACACCCCAAAATTAGCCAGTGTAGGCCACCCTCCCCTGGAGATGGAACCTAGCACCTTTGCACGGACCTATATCCTCAGCCTTTTTTTCCTTCTTAATCTTTTATTTTAAAATAGGGTCTTGCTAAGTTGCCCAGGTGGGGCTCAAACTTGAGATCCTCCTGCCTCAGCCTCTCACAGTGTTAGAATTCAGTCCTGTGCCAGTGGACCTGGCTTATGCATGCTTTCTTTATTGAGGAATTAGTTATAAACCTTTTGTGGCTGTATCAGCTCTTTAGGAGGATGAGGCAGAGAAATGCAGGTTTGAGCCTTGCAACTTATGAGATGTCTTTTTTTTTTTTTTGAGACAGGGTCTCGCTCTGTGTGTGGTCCAGGCTGGTCCTTGGACTCACGGCAATCCTCCTGTCTCAGCCTATCCTCCTGTCTCAGCCTCCCGAGTGCTGGGATTACAGGCGTGCACCACCATGCCCAGCTTATGTGGTGCTGGGGAATCGAACTCGGGTACTTAGCGCTTGGCTTAGCGCTTGCTCAAGTGCTTTAACCGCTGAGCCATTCCTCCAGTCCCCCCCCCCCCCCC
>PVKB01004168.1:0-113950 GCA_004027205.1 Ctenodactylus gundi | reverse complement strand
CCAGCTTCAAGATCTCGTTTTAAAGTAAAAATACAAAAAAGGGTGGGGATATAGCTGAGTAGCTTAGTGCGAAGGATCTGAGTTCAGTCCCCAGTATCAGAAAAATAAAGCCTGTTTTGTAAAAACTGTGCTTTGCAAAGAGAACTCATCTAGTTTGGTACTACTAGGCACTAGTCTTCTACTTACTGTGGAGGCATCTATAGCAGGAGCTGGATTCCTTGCTTAGGATCACATGGGTTGTTAGTGCAGCACCCCCAGGCTGGCTACAGAGTCCTACCTCTGACGCTCTGGCTGTTCTGTCTGCAGCCACATGGTCTGTAGTACTGTGCACTCTTGGGACACATGATAATGGGATCAGGTACCTTGCTCACAACTGTGTCTGTGGCACAAGCTGGCCATTCTTCCACTATAGCTGGGCATTTGACTGAGATCTGGGGAAAGAATATGCACATTTGCCTCACATTATTAAGAATAGGGTAGATTTTTTTTAAAGCCATGGATTGCAATATTCACCTGTATGCACTTGTACCTTGGGTTTACCATCACTTGCATCTGTTCACAGGTTTATCTCTGTCTGCCGTTACTAAGCCCCAAATCCCAAGGCTGCATTTGCTCCGGCTGGACCTGGAGCTCACAAGGAAAAAGTGAGTGTACCTTTCCTAAATGCAGGGCTTGTACACCAAGAGGTGAATACTTTTAGAAGCCCTCCTGCCCACTTGCCACTCGCGTGGAAGATGGCACTGCTTAGAATTTTTCTGGTGGGTAGAGCACTTTGCAGTTGCCTGCTGCAAAGGATCATTGTAGAAATGTGTAAAGGTAGGGCAGAGGCTGCAGTAGAGTGAGGTCATCTGCTGCTGGGGTCACCCCAGTCCTCATGTCCCTTCCACATTGTAGGACACAAATGTAATTATGGTCTGATCTGTGGTTTTTACATTTCCTTCACCAGGCTTTTAGATCTTGAGAGTACCTTAAAGCTGTTAGTAATAGTGAGGACTGTGTGTAAGTAAACTCCTACTTTGTGAATGGAATCTTCAGCCTTTCTGCCGTAAATGCAGTATTAGGTAGGTCTAGGGGTCGTCAGTAGTGTACCTGAGAATCAAGGTTGGCTTTGGATTTTCTGGAACTTCTTTGGGGACAGAATTTAATGAGACTTTGGGATAGTTCAAAGATTTAAAATTTTTATTTTTGATGACTTTGTGTGTTAAGGATGAAAGGAACCCAGGAAAGTGATAGGGTTGACGTAATGTGTTTGTGTCCAGACCTCTTTACTGATTCTTCCTATCCCAAGACTAGAACTCTTTTGAAAAAATGCACAGTACTCCTGTTTTTTCTTCTGCAGTAACCCAGCATCCTTTTCTCATAAACTTAGCTTATTTCCTTTTAAGATAGAAAACACAACTTAGCATAGTTTGCGATGTCAGTAAAATAAGATTGCAGTCTCCAGTTAACCAGAAATTAGTGGACAATCCATATAACAGATATAGTAATGCAAGAAAATAAAAGTAGTTTATGGAGCTAAAAATAAGTTTTGTAGATGCTGAGACTTTTCCTTTTCCGCATCTGTGTTGAATAGTAATACGTCATACTGCCGTGGCATAGAGGCTTGTTCTGGTGTGGCATAAAGGTGCAGAATAGGGAAAAATAACTGGTTTGGGAGTGTACTGTGAGTTCTGCCAAAGCTGCAGAGATGGAAGGGCACAAGAGGAAAGAAGAAGTTTTCCCATGCAGGGCTAAGCATGGGTCTTGGAAGCTGGCATATGGTTCATTTTAGGGTGGGATCTACGTGCAGAATGGTGCTTGTTTTCCATTGATCATAGGTCTGTTACAGTGGGGAACCTTCGCTTTCATTTGTGCAAGGGAATTATTTAAAGACAATATTTGATAAATGGTAGTGGCGGTAATGAATGAAAGATTATATAGAAATTTAGATGCTACTTAAACAAATGAGTTTGGCAAATGCTTGGGAGCCAGTGTGCATGGGCAGAGCTAGAGCAGCTCAGTGGGTCTTGCCAGGTATTTTTAGTGTGAAGGAAATAGAATAGACAACCGTGGTGTGTCACGGTGTATATGAGTGGGATTTGGAAATTGTTTTATTTTTTTTGTGCGTCCAGGTGTAAGCTTCTGGGAGCGTAAAATGTACCTAGAACATCTGGCCTGAATGCTTCGAAGTCCCTTTAACCTCTTGAGAGGTTCTCTTTGGCTTTATTGAGCAAGTGCTTACTGGATGCTTGCTTCCTGCCAGGCCCCAGGCTGGGTTACTGGGGAATATGGTGCCTCTGAAGTACAGGAGACACTCAAACCCTGTATCTAAGGAACTCTTGCCAAGTATGAACAAGCAATTTTTGTAAGTCAGTTAATTATTACTGTCTTTCCCCATGCATTCCAAGATACATATATTAAAAAAAACAGGCAATTTGGATGTCTTATGGACAAGCAGCATTTATAACCTCCCTGTGCTGGGGGAAACTTCGGCATTACTGTTCAAACTAGCTTCACTTAGGAATGTATCTTGTTGCCACTTGCAGGCATTAAATAAATTGATGCTCCAATGTTCTCAGAAGCATGCATTAAGATCCAGAATTGTAGTGGATATTTCCTGTGCACAGAGACAAACAGCGTGTTGTATGCCCTTCATTGCAGAGAGGTTTGTAGTCATCACTGGCTGAGAGACTTCTGTCACTGCTCTGATTCTTTGCAGGACAACAGTGTAGAGTTTATGAAACCTGGGGAAGGAGGCTGCTTATTCACAAATGAAGCTTTGCTGTCCTTTATGACTTTGCTGATCACACCCCAGGACTGCCTCTGTCATAATAGATGAGAAAAGACTCATTTTTATAGGTATAATTGATGAACTCTTCAGATGGATGGTGTGGTATACGTGTGCCCAGGAAGGAATGACCCCTCAGTCAGGGGCAGTCTCCCAGCCTGGCGTCTGTGGTTACTGGACACTTGTCTGGGATATTTAGAAGGTAGATTTGAGGTTGTCAGATGTGCCTGTGAAGGGTGGGACACTGCTTCCCAAGGCAGTGTCTTAGACTTTAAGACTGTGACCTCTTAAGTTTACCTGGAACCCAGGAGGCCAGGTTGCTTGGTCAGGGAATGGGTAAAGCAGGGCTGGTGCTCTGTGTATGTGGGTGGGATCTACTATAGGATGAGCTAAGATAGGATGCCTTACCTGTCCACATTTCTCCTGTTTGTATGTGTTTAGTAAGTGGCTGCCACCGCTGCTATGCTTCTGCTGTGGATGTTAGCAGTTACCCCTACCCACCCCCAGTAGGTCTCTGTCATCTTGACAGAACCCAAAGGAAGAATTTCAGTGTTTACTTGTTCTTATTAGTCTTTTCTGTGTGAGAGATTTGGGTGAGCAGTCCCTTTCAGGGAGAAATTTTCAGAGCTTGCTTCGGACACAGAAGCTTTTTTAGGGATAAAATCTTTTGCTTGTTGTTTTTTAGTGTGGAGGGTCTCAATTCCGGGTATTGCCTATTCTTTTTTTTGGTTGTGGGGATTGAGCCTTGGGGTTTTGCACCGAGCTTCCTCACCTAGCTAGCTAGCTAGCTAGCTAGCTTGCTTGCTTGCTTGCTTCCTTCCTTCCTTCCTTTTCTTCTTTCCTTTCTCTCTTCCTCCCTCCCTCCTTCCTTTTTTGAGTGTTGATTTTGAGCTCACTGATTTACACAGAGTTGCCTAGGCTAGGTTCAAACTTACGATCTCCCTGACCGAATCCCAGAGTACTGGGCTTACAGGCCGGTATTCCCAGGCCCAGCTTTGCTTAGAATTTAAAAATTGTAGTTGGTTTTTACCTGTTTTGTCCTAGCTGTGGCACGTTTGAGTGTCTTAAAGCCATACCCACAGTCCTTAGCCTGGACCACCCTGAGCACCCAGACAGGATGCTTTACCTTCCCATCTTTCTTCTATTTGCAAGGTTGTTTTCATGTTGTCTTCTGGGGCTATCCTCTGCTCTCAGAGTAACCACCTCTGTAGCTTGTAGGGTTTCTGCTCTATCTTTACCCACATAGGCCTAACTCTTTGTGTTCCTTGGTCACAGACCTTTGTCTTTTACCCGTCCAATCCACCCCATTTGTGTATCTTTACATGCGAAAAACAGTGTTCCTCTTTGTTAGGAGCAATGTTCCTGACACCTAAATCTCCTTGCTTACAGAACCTGGCTGAAAGGGCTTAACAGGTCTGGTAGCTTCTGGGTAGATAGAGCACTGCTTTGAGAATATGTGGTGTGTGGCAGTCAAGCAGGTATGGCAGACTCCCTTCCACACCTTCCACATGTGTGTGGGTGGGTGCTCAAGGTGCAGCTGGCTGCTGAGGAACAGTGTTTGCAGTGGAAAATCTGAGAATTCTGCTTCTCCTGTCCCTGCTGACTACAGGCAGGCACCTGCCAGCAGCTTCCAATTTTCAAGATGTTTGGCTAGAAGGAACACTCAGGTGTGACTTTGTAGTGAAGGAGGCAGTCTTTAGTGCAGTGCTCAGTCACAGTCCACACAGAGACAGTGTGATCCGGGTTATGCTGTAGGACCTCAGCTCTCTGTCCATGGCCTCATCACCATGGTGCATGCCAGCTTCTGCCGTATGTATGAACTTTGCAGTGTTTGTTCTGAATCTCAGTGTTGGACCTGTGTAGTCTTCCTCTCTCCCCATGCCCTCCTACCTCTGCAGCCTTGGCAGAACTCATGGCCTAACTTGCCTCATATTGATGAAATCATGTTTCTAACTTTTTTTTTTTAAGAAAAGTTTATTTCTAGAATCTTAATTATACTTGCTCTTGGTTTTGTTTTTGGTGTAAATGTTTTTAACTTGTAAATTAAGAGCTGTTTTAATTAGAATAGATTGTTTTGAATTCTGCCAGTGAAGATTTTCTTTTTTGTTGTTGTTGTTGCTGTTTGTTCTTTGTTTGTTTGTTTTAGAGACAGGGTCTCTCTCTGTACTCTAGGTCCTGAACTCAACATGGAGTCCATACTGGCTTGAACTCCCAGCAGTTCTCCTGTTTCAGTCTCCCAAGTGCTGGGATTACAGGCATGTGCCACCATGCCCAGCTTACGTGGCGCTGGGGGAATCAAACTCAGGGCTTTATTTTCATTAGGCAAGTGTTTTAACTGCTGAGCTATGTATCCTTAGCCCATAGGTTGAGCTCTTGAGGGACTTCAGGAAAACTTTCTGTAAAGATGGCTTGGGAAAAGGCCTTTTTGGTGGTGGCAGGGACTGGCTTATCCCAGGGGATCTCTAGTAAATGTTACATGTAACTTTCACTTAGTTATACAAAATACACTTGATGTCTTTTTAGGTTTGTACATCTTCAATATTGTCACAAAATAAAATTAAATCAGGAAATATTTTCCTGAAGACTTTTTAATATAACTTTGCATTTGTTTCTGGGGGATGGAATATATTCTGACATGGAATTTCAAGGGTCTTTTTGAACAGTTTGTTAATAGAAACCTGTTTTGAGGATTTCAGAATGGGTATCTATTTAAATATTAAGGCTATACTCCAGAGAGTTATAACATACATAGCACAGGGAATAATTTTTTTTTTCCTTTGAGACACGGTCTTGCTCTATAGCCTGGGCTAGTCCTTAACTCCTGATGTAGTCCAGGTTGACCTTGGATTCAAGGCAATCCTCCTGCCTCAGCCTCCTGAGTGCTGGGATTACAGGTATGTGCCATCATGCCGGTTTCAGGGAACTTTTATTTTTTAAGAAATATTTTCTTCTTCTTTGCTTCTAACATATAGCTATGCCAGAATCTGAACCTTTGTGCCTGTGTACTCTGTAGCCCAGGCCTCTAGCAGAGTGTGCCTGGCAGAGCTCTACTTTCCCCCTCTCTGCTGCCCATGCTGGGCCCTGTTGGGCATCTTCAGGCCCTTAGTTTACATTTGATATAGTTGATATAATTCCTGCAGTTGTCCTTGATGCTTAGGGATATTTCTTTCACTTTAATATACCTGTGAGATGTTTGTTGTTTAATAACAGCACACACTGAATTCTTGGGTAGAGGTTTATTGATGTGACTCATTTTGTAGGAGGCACAGGGCAGCTCTGTGGTTTAGACTTTGCTCCTAAAATGCAGTGCTCTCATGTGTGCCTGGTTCTTTGTCATAGGCTCACAGGGTAAAGGTCAATCAGGCACAGCTTCTAGACCAGTGAAGGCAAGACCCTGGCTGTGTGTAGCATGCATGTGTGAGGGAAGCATAACCTCTTCTAGTCTGCCTCATGTTCCTCTTGTTGGCCGGACTCATGTGTCATTTAGCAGGCGGGCTCTCTGCAGAGCTTTGTGTGTGAACTGTGGGTGAGGAGAATACTGTACTTGCACTGTGGTTCAGACAGGTTGCTCATGACTATAACCAGCTCACTGATGTACACAGAGAACTTTAACTTTTTTTCCTTTCTTTGGTTCAGTTCTTTAGTACTTAAAGGGTATACTTATTTGATTTCTGTTGAAATAAAAGCATTGGGTATTTGTAACTAGTAGAGTTTATCTATACATAAAAATTGTACCTCAAACTTTTGTCTACTGGTAGTGGAATCTACTAAAATCTTCAGTGCTATGAGTAGGAAATATAGGCGTTTCATTATTATTAAAGTGACCACAGTGTGAGGTGCTTTAGAGGTAGATAGCTGGAAGGAATACAATCTGGGGTACAGGTGGCAATAGGAATGATGCCGAGCTAGAGGTGCCCAGCTGAATAGGCGAGAGCCAGGGCTGTGTGGCAGGCTCTCTGCCAAGAAGGGCTGTTGCAGGAGAGCCTGGGGGCAGCTGCTCAGCCTGAGCCACCTTCAGAAAGGTCTGGGGAAGCAGGGTTGAGTAAATGATGGCCTGGCAAGGCTGGGAGAGAAGAGGTGAGTGAGGAGAGAAGGTGCTCAGTATCTTGAGAGTAAAGGAGCGTGGAGGAAGGGACACAGACAGCTTGTCCTGTTGTTTGGTGGAAAAAGACAGGTTTGAAAGCACATATTTGGATATGATTGAAAGGTCTGATTTTTGGAATCAATTTTCTCTTTTCTCTATTTTAGTGTATGTAAGTATTACTGTGGGTTTTTGGGATCTGTAGATGAACATTACCCAATTGGCTCTCAGCTCCTGGGCTCATGGGGTCCTCCATTTTAGCCCTCGGTGCCAGACTACAAGACAGCTGCCACCAAGTCTGCTCTTTCCTGATTTCTTTTTTTACGTTGCTGCTTTGAAAAGGTAGATGTTGATGCTGTTTGGGTAAATGTCTTATCTGATGTCTCTTTTCTCGCACAACACCTTTTAGGGCACTGGGGACAAGTTGCAGTAGATTTATCTTAGATTTATTAACTTTGTTTTTGGTTTAAGTGGAATTACTTAAGCACTTCTCTCTGTGTCTTATTTCTTATTAGACTATTAGAGTTGTATTAATGTAGCTTAAGAAAGTATTTGAGTCTAAGCAAAACTGGAATTTCTTTTTAGAGGATTTCCATCATTTAATTTCTTCTAAGGATCTTTCAGCTGACAGTCTCCCCTTTATTAATCCACTCAGAATTACCTTAGGTGATTATAAAAATTTTATTAAAACAGAAATGTAGCAAATGTTGGTTAACTGCAGATGTTGTGTACTTCTTATCGTTGAAAGTTACAGATTTTTTAAAATAAGAAAGTTAGATTTTATGCCTGAAGAAAGAACTCAATGAAACACTTAAGTGACAGATAAGAAGGGCTTTAACTGCTCGGGCACCTCTGAATCAGCATCTTTCCTTTCAGTTACTTCACTTGCGTTCTTTCTGTGTAACCACTCACTCCACTTTTCGCATCTCCACCAAGCTTAGCCTCTGAGACCCTTGGATTGGTGCTCTTTTTTGCTGTGTTGTAGCTTGTGGCTCCTGCATAGCACTGGGTTTTTAGGAAGCCTTGGAACTTTCATTTGGATTTCTTTTATTCATGAATTTCATTTGCCAGGTGGGAGACTTGAGTCATTTAGTTCTAATAGAAGGAGTCTTACTCTGACTCCAAGTTGGGGCATCATCCCACTCACTGGGGATGGCATATCCTGTCATAATACCAGGAGGACAGGTGTTGGGAGGTACTCAGGACCCCCCCGCCCCCCCGCCGCATCCCGCACACACATGCTCAGAGCAGCACATGCTGGGATACTGGGTTAGCATAGTCACTGTAGAAACATTACTTAGCCTTTTAGAATTTTTTGGCCTTTATAGATAAAGAATGTCACCAGTGTATTGAGTTAACTACGGAAAAAGCGAAAAGATACCTTATTCTTTGGGCCTGCAAGTTGTAAAAATGCTTGTGAGTGACAAGATGGTGACACTGTGTGAGTAGGTGGCTGTGGTCCCCCAGCAGGCTTCAGACCTGGACAGTGCATGGCCCACTGAGTGACCACCCAACCTCTCCCACCTGTGCCACCTGTGTAGAGCAGTCTATGCTGTTGTTGGTGCTCTTCTTGATTGTTCAGTGGCCCCAGTTAGAGCGTGACTCCTTGGGTGGCACCTCCATTCCTGGGATTGTGCTTTATTCCTCTGGTCTTTAGATGCTCACCTGACATTGGATCCCTAGAATCAAAGGTCTGGACTTAAGCCAACCACTTTCTGTATGTGCCTGCATGTGCCTGGTGCTGCCATCCTCTGATAGGAAAGGATTTACACTACCATGCCCTCAGACAGTGGTCAGGAGCCATGTAGGAAGGGGAAATTGTGCAAGCTTTCCTTGTGCCATCACCCTGGGGCTTGCAACGTCAACTCTACATCATCATCTTGGGGCTCCTGCTGCACAGAGAAAGCAGGAGATCTACATACCTGCTGTTCCTGACTGGGGTGACTTCTGTGTCATTTTCTCATTTCAATGACCTTCTGCCTCTAGCTAGTCTACTCTAACTTACTCTGGAGGGAATGATCTTGTAAGTTTGGAGGAAAATTGCTTTATGGTGATTATTATATTGGGTTGTTGAAAAAGTAATGATGTATATTTTCTGTTTGTCAAAGGTCATTTATATAAATAACAAAGATCAATGATACTGCCCATTTTATTTGATAACCTTTTGTCATCTTTCAATGAGCTACATGATTTCTTGTTCATAGTAGTACCTGTCTTTATTGGCAAAAACTGAACAAAGTGCTGATTTACAGCCTCATCTGAATTAAACTTTATACTTCACGAAGAATTTTGTAGAGAGTGAAGCAAGTGATAAAGGTGTGAGGTCAGGCTAGTACGATGGGTGTGGCAACACTTCCCATCCAAGCTCTAGTAATTTTGACAGGTGATCAGACTTGTGTATGCTCTTGTGATGTCATATGATGGAACACGACTCCTTGATGTTTAATGGACTCTGGATGTTTATAGATGATGGGTTTGTTCAAGCTGTCCAGTTGTTGACAGTACATTTGAGTTCATCATCTGGTTCCTTGGCAGGAGGTGAAAAAACATGACACCTTTAAAATCCCACTACAGTGGGACATAACTTTTGTCTGATAAATGTCCATTTTCTATGACTTTTGAGGCAAATCATCACATTGGGAGCAATACCATTTGTGTATCACAGTGTTGTAAACAATTCTCATCACCAGTTATCAGTCACTTCAAAAAAGGATTTTCTCAAGTTTAATGAGCATATCGCATGCTTATGTATCCTAGCTTCTCCATGTGGTCATGAGCACTTGAATGATGGATGTTCAGTGTTTATCCAATCTCTTGTGTCATATAATGTGGGTTTGACTCAGTCAGTGTCTTTATTTTGTCATCAAAAATTTTGTCATCATTAACCTCAGTGGGCCTCCCTGAGTGATGAGTGTTGTTGAGATCAGTGTGACCAGCACAGAATTTCGCGAACGGTCTTTGACATTGATGTTCTTGTAGAGCATTGTTGCCATAAATTTTACACAGTTTTTCACATGATAAAAATAGGATTTGGTCTTCCATCTTGTAAAATCTCTCAAACCCAACCAAATAGATCTCTTTCTTGTTGTTGTTGTTTGTTTGAATAAAGAATGAAGCTATGACTGTCAATTGTCAAATGGCATAGCAATACCATAGATGCAACCTCCTCTGGTTGAAAAAACAAAAAACGAGCATCATCTGTTGCAAAACTGCGTCACAATTTTTCCGACAGCTCAATGTAAGTGTAATTTGGGGTTTGGGTGGTGGGTTGGACTGATTCAGTGATCATTTGTTAAATTTGTTTGGCAAGTATTAAACAACAATTTTGCAACTGCACCCCTGAATATAGAACTTCTCCCCCAAAGCATTTTTAGGTCATGGGATTATGTAGGAGACAAATTGCAGTGAGCAGTTTCTGAAACATCACGGGCATATTTTCCATATTAACTCCTTGTCTCTTCTATGCTTAGTATTCATTTTTACTGGGTGCAACAGGCGAGTTAAGAACAGGTAGGGGCTTCCCTGTCATCTGGGGATATCGTACCAGGCTTATTTTCCCACCATAAGGACTTGGGAGCTAGAAACTTGAATTTAGAAACCAGTGCATTCTCTGCATCTCTTTCCCTCTATATTGCCTGGTTGAAGGAAGTAGCCAAATGTCACTCTTAGTGGCACTTGTTTAGGCAAGTCTTAGATGTGAGACCCTTTTTCTCTTGTCAGGAGTCTGGGGCAGCTCCTGCAGCAGACAGGGCAGCTCCAAGTCTCGTTCCTGTGCTATTCCCTCTTCAGAAATGCTTTTGTCTTGAGAGTTCAGTTTTCATATAGTTGGAATTACTCAGCAGTAGTTCCTTTCCATTTTGTAATAATATACGTTAAAAGTCTATAGGTGGTAGCAAGGTGAGTGAGAAAAGGAGCTTATAGCTTGGTATATGTGGTTACCAGGGTTCTTTTGCTGCCAGGAGACATGTTAAGTTAATTATTTTTCAAAAATGTAAATTAAGAGCAGGAAGAATGGCACACTGGTTAAAGCACTTGCCTTGCAAGTGCAAGGCCCTCAGTCTGATTCCCCAGCACCACACAAAGCTAGGCATTGTGGCACACACCTGTAGCCCAGCACTCAGGCTGAGGCAGGAGGATTGTTATGAGTCCAAGGCCATCTTGGGCTACGTAGTGAGTTCAGGACCAGCCTGGGATACAGAGTGAGACCTCATCCCCCTACCAACTCCTCTCCCTCCCTACCTCCCTCCCTCTCTCCCTCCCTCTGCCCCCCCCCCCCCACTCTGAATTGGTCAAAGGGTAAAAAAGCCCAGAGACCAAGGGCAGAGGGCAGTTTTTGTAACAGTAATGCTTATATAAAGTGCCTTTACTTGTTACTACATTAGCTACTTGTTGCTACATTGTGCACACTAGTGTTCTTTGAAATGTAGGATTTTCCTGTGTGTGTTGTGTTTGTGTGTACCGAGTGACCATATGTTAGCGTCAGGCTCTGGGGTTCCAGTGTTCAGTAGTGGCCTCCACATAGTTAGCTTGTTGGAGAAGAGCACGGTTATCATAACAGTGTCAGTATATGATACTGGCAAGGTTTCCTAGGTAAAATGACATATGTAATATGATAAAAAGTTTAGTGAATGCTGTAGTCCAGTGTGTCCAACACAAAGGTAAGTGGTGTTTTGAACCTTAGTACTTATGGGGCACATGTTTTAATTTGCTGTAGCATTCCATCAGTTGTGAGTGTTGGTTGAGAGAAAGTATATTTTAAAATGTGCTATAAATCATGGATCCAAAACAACACATTTCATTGGAGTTGTGTGATTGTGCTCCATCAGAGTTCAGATTTTTAAGGAATGTCACCAAGGGAGATAAAAACTTGGGTCTATGGCAATGTTCCTGTCTTAAGTCACTTTCTTGTTGCTGGTGCACGATACCTAGTACCCACAACTTAAGGGAAGAAATGTTTGTTTGTAGTTCAGTTTCAGGGGGTAATGTGCAAGCTGGCAGTGTCAGAAGGACCCAGCAGAAGGCCTAGTCACAAGAATGCTGTACAACCCATGGTGGCAGGTAAACAGAGCAAGGACCATAGTCTGTAGATCCACGTAACCCCCATGAGTTCCAGATGCAGACTGCAACATTGCTGAAACCAAGTTTCAGAGTTCTCAGTAAAATCACCCAGTTTTCTGTGTGAAAAATGTGTCAGCTGAGATCAAACATCAAGGTGATGTTGTTTATTTTTTTTTTTTAATGTTGGTGAAATTGTGCAAGCTTAGAATGTACCCAGGAGGACTACTGTGAACTTTGGCTATTATAAGGACCTATCAGACAATGCATAGAAAACAGCGTGGGAAATGTGCATATGGTTTCATTCTTCACCCTGACAGCACTCCATGATGTGGCATGCATTCCTGGAGTGACAATTCTTTTTTATCAAATAAAAACGTGGCAGAGTGTCCTCATCCACTTCATTCCTGGGAACTAGCATCAAGTGTCTTCTGGCTCTTCCCCTAAGTCAAAATGATCATGATGTCAATATTTGGATCAATTTAGGACATTGAAGCAGCCACAACAGTGCACCTGAATAATTAGGAAAGGGGACTTTCAGAAGTATTCAGAAAATGACAAGAACAGTAGGTTAAAGGTGTTTGAAGGGAGCGGGGCCAGGGCACTAGTCACAATCTTTTTTTACTGTAATTTTTTAAGTGAACACTCACCATGCTTATTGATCACAATATATGTATGAAAATATAAAAGAAAAGCTGTTCCTGTCTACCGTAGAGAATTGGAAAATAAAGTGAGGGCCTAAGCTTGATTTTGCAGAACGATTAGGAGTTTTCAAAGGGTGTGGAGTGCAAAATGGGAAAGGGCTTTGTAGGAAGATGTTTGAAGTTGCTTGGAGAAGAGGAGGTAGCCCAGGCATCGGCATTTAAATATGAATTGCAACATGGACAGAGTATCAGATCAACTTAATTGGTGTATCCATCCTAAAACTCAACAAATGGCAAGAGCACCAACTAGTAGAACACACTGGATCCCATCCCATGGATGAGTGGTAGGCTTTGTTTTTGAAACTTTTTTCTTAAGGTACTTGTTCTGTGTGCACACCGATCGCGATGTGAAATGTGCCACTTAAGTTTGAAAACACAGATGTAGTCTTTGATAGCCCAGGGACCCAGGCTGGAGTGTGGTGCAAGTGGGAAGCATGTCAGGTGTGACAGATTACTTCTCAGCTGCACAGGGCATAAGTTGGATGGTGTGTGTGGTTTTGAAGTGGAAATTATTCAATTGTCATGGCAGTGTAAGTGAAGAAAGGCTGAGATGTTTCTGAATTAGAAGTTCAAGCAGTCCTATCAGGGAGGAGCGATTGGTAGTGTTGAGAAGTTGGAGTTGACAGGAGATGCAAGCTGGCACTTGGTGGTGAGGGAGAAGCAACAGGGTTTCCAGGGTTCCCTGGATGGTGACATCCTGAAGGCATAAGAAGATATGCTGAAGGCTCTTGTGCACTGTGTATGTAAGGAGAGAGGGATCAGCACATGGCTGTCTCTGATTGACAGCACTTGTAGTTGAATCCTGACATCTGAGTCAGGAAGGAGCACTGCACTGGAGAATTGGGATTAGACGGCAGTTTTGGAAAGCCACATGAGCCTATGAGATTGCCAAGTAGAGAGAGAAGGAAACAGCAGTAAAGGAGCAGTGGAGGAAGAATATTGAGCAAGTGAGATGAAGCAGAAACAGGGTTAGCAAGAGAAGCTGAGGTGACATTGGAAAGCCTGGGATGGAGGATGTAATTTGTGGGATAAATGCTTTTTGTTCCCTGGTTTACGTGGAGCAAAAGCAAATCCTGCCCTGCACATTTAAGGTTTGAATTGTCAGCACTGTGTTGATATTTTAGGTTAAGGACAGCTTTGCCAATTATAGACCTACAGGGCTCTCTCCAAGAGTCCCGTGGACCCATGCGACTGTGTGGCTATTACGGGTACAGGCTCCAAAAGTTGAGTTTGGTCCTTACTTTTAGGCATGTTACTCAGTTTCACTGAACTTGGTTTCTTGTAAGAAATGTGGAGATGATGCTCTTAATTCTGAAGGGTGGCGATGAGACTGTGAGGCTTCATTGAAGCCTACTCTTTAGGCGGGATTGCCAGTGGCATGATGGCCACTGTTGATCAGCTCTTTTGAGCCCATGTGGGTGCCAGGACCCTCCAGGCTTTGGGTGTGTCATCGAGTGAGAAGTGCCTAGTCATGGAGGATGCATGGGGATGGAGATGTTGTGTGTCCAGCAATACCCAGGTGGACTATTCTGCTTTTAGTCACTTCATCTTTGCTACTTGAGGGTTGATAGCTTCTGTTGATAGCTCTTGGTTGCTGCTCCTGGATTGGGACCATTTTGAATGACTAAGTAGGGAAGAGAGAGACGCAGGATGTGAGCTCCCATGTGGAGGAGGCAGCCAACTAGCTACCTCAGTTCCATGTACTCACTTCCAAACTGCTTGTGATGTAGGAGGAAGTATACAGAAGAAGCAGAGAACCGTTGACATGGTGAGGGCCAGGTAGAGCTGTGGACAGAGGGACATGCTCCTTTTGTCCCAGGGAAGCAGTTTCTTCTGTTTGGAGATGTCCTTTGGTTGTAGTGACTGGCTGGACATCAGGGAGCATTGGTGGGATAGGAGAGGTTGTATAGACAGACCCACTGGGTGTGGGGGTACTGTTCGTAGGTCAGTCATCTGGCAGGCATTAACCTTTATTTTTATTTGAGAAAAACCTTTCCCATTGTGGTCTGAGTTAAGAGCCAGGGCTGACTCTGGGTGCACCAGGGTTGTGCATGCTGGTGTTGGGCATCCTCCTCACTTTTCCTTATGTATACTCAGTGTGTTTGTAGTATCTCAGATGTTAGGATTTTTTAATTTCATTGAATTATTGCTGCGGGTTTACAGCCTGAAGACTGTATTTTTAAAAATAAAACTTCTAGCATTATGGGTTAGTACTAGATTTATCAATTTCTCTACTCTCAAAAGATTTAAGAAACTTAATAGCATTTATAATCCTATATTGAGTTTAAGGTCACTTGTCCAGTTTGGGGGGAAATAAAAATGGTTGTTGGGGTTTTTACTGTTACATTAAAGGGATAAGTTACCTTGGGGAGTGTTGTGGTGATAACATGTGTGTTAATATTTTCCCACTCCATGAACAGGCTCCCCCCATTTATTTAGGTCTTCATTTTCTTTCAACAGTATTTTGTAGTTTTTGGTGTACAACTCTTATACTTCCTTGGTTCAGTTTATTGCTGAGTATTCTTTTTGATGCTGTTAGGTTTTCCTGATTCTCTTTTCATATTGGCCATTGCTAGTGCATGATGATGCACCAGCTTGAGCTTGTGCATTAATCTTTTATCAGGCAACTTTGCTGAACTCATGAGTCCAGTAGGGTTAATTCCTTATTTCAAGATTCTTGAGATTTCACATTCCTTTCTGTACGGTAGCTTCTAGTGGTGCAGTTCACTCTAGTTTAGGCTTTTAGTTGTATCCCTTTGATGGCACTTTTTAGTTTCCTGTGGGTAGTTCCTGCTAGTTTAGTTCATTTCTTCTTTTGAACTCTGTCACTACATGACTTAATCTGTTTTGACATGGCCCTCCAAGGGAGAGAATACAGAAAGGAAGTCTGTGAATGAAACTTGTTGCATTAGAATAGTGTTTTTATGGAGTTGTGTCTGATTCTGAGGGTCTTTCTTAACAAAAGATAGATTGGTACCCAGTGTCCTGCAGTTGTCCCACTTGGATTGTTCATTTTGTAGAAATAAAACAGACGGGTGTAGCGAGAGACTGAGAATACATGAGCACTTGTTCTGTAGGAGCCTCACACTAGTAAAGTGGAATACCCGCATCACTGAATTCTGATGTCTTGGATATTTCCAATGTACCTGACCTCCTGTCGTAAAATGGTAAATTTGACAGTGAACTCCCAGGACCACATAAACATGTTTTCTTTTGAGTTTTGTGATTAGAATGTTGTCTTAGTCTCTTTCCTGTTGCTGTAGCAAATAATCCAGGTTGTGTAATTTATGAAGTAGACAGGCTTATTTTGGCCCAGAGTTCTGGAAGTCCAAGAGCAGGCCAGCAGTATATCTAGGGCTTCTTCATGTATGGCAGAAGAGAGGAAGTTAAAGAAGCTTGAAGTAATGGGAGGAAAGGGAGCTGGACTCCCTGGAGTGTGGCACAGCCATTCCTGAGGCCCTAACCTCCCTACACCACTTCTAGGGGAATGAAGCCTCCACTTGAGTTTTGGTGGGGACATCCATGTTGCGACCCTGCCATGTATGCTAATCTGGAGTTTTGTGGGTGAGCTAAGAGCTCACAGTGCTGACAGTGACATGCTGACAATGTTTTCTGATTCAGACCTTCAGAACCATCAGCTACAGGTGCATACGTGGAGTCTAATGGTGGTGAGTGCTTGTGGCCTTGTCCTGCTTGCTTGGGGAGGACTTGGGCGGGTGGGTGGGAGATTGTTCAGCAGTTTGTTGCCCAGAAGCTTTTACCTAGAGCTGTAGAACTTCTGATCACAGCACAGTTCTGTTCAGGTCTTGTGGAACCTGGGCTGCTCCTACATAGCCCTAAATGTATGTGGCACCTTCTTCATGGTGTTGAGGCTGCTTTCACAGGTTGAGTTGTTTTCAGGTACTTCCTACTTTCTGACCTGCAGATTCCCATTTACTTTGTAGCATAGCTGGGTATCTGTTCTCTTTGTCACTTACGGACTTAGTGAGCATTACTGAGAGCTTAGTTTATCCTCCCTGCTGGCGGTTGTCTGTAGGGTGGAGTGTGGTCATAGGCCTGTGCATGGGGAGACCAGTTAAGCTATTCATGCCCTCTTTGCTCTCATTCTGTCTCATTTGCTTTGCATTTTCTTTTCTAAAGGGTATGGAGAGAATTGTGTTGAAACAGTTTTACTTCCTGCTTTGTATTTCCTGTAGTGAAAGAAACATACAGTAGAGAAGTATGGGGAGCTTCTCCCTCCCCCAGCTTCCTTCCCACCCCCACTACCCTCTTTTGCTTGGTTATCTTTGTTCAGGTCAGCTGTCTCTTTCCTCTCAACCAAAGGAAACAGTAACAAATAACATTCACACACACTCCCACCCCACAACTGCATATTAGAAAGAAGCAAAAAAGAGGGTTCTTGTTTCTTGCAGGGATGCCAAGTCAGGTGGAGACCTTGACCACACAGCTGGGCACCTTGCAGTACTGGGTGCCTAGTGCTCTCCAGAGGAGGTTCTGTGTGGCTTACATGCCAGTGGAATTCCGCCTGGGAGTGCCCCACTGAAGCCAGACAAGGATCTGCCTATGGTCATTAGTGCCCTGTGTTGGTTCTCTGAGGTGAAGAGATGTCTGGGCCATGAGAGCAGTGTGTGTGTACACTTTGTATGCTTGCAGTTGCTACGAGGGATGTGACAGAAAGTTGGGCTGATTCTGAATCTTGCTTCTGCTGTTAATGGTGTGACCCGGGCTGAGCTTTCTACATTCCCAGGGCCTCAGTTTTCTCATCTGTGATGTAGGCGTGGGGGAGAAGACCGTGTTTACCAGAGGGGTTACTGAGTTAGTAGTAGGTAAAAGCATGTGAAGTTAGCAGTACTGGCTTTTGTTTTTGTCTTTTGTTTTGTTTTACATTTAGCTTAAAATACAGTGGTAAAATGTAACCCAGGGACTTCTTGTGTCTGGTTTGCTTCATTCCTCCCAGGTGCTAAATTTTGCAAATCTTAAGTATATCACACACAACCCTGTTGATAACCTCACATCACAAGGTTCCCCTGTGCTCACATCTGCACAACAGACACGGGATAGGCCCCTGTACAGTGCTGTCACCACACAGATGGCCCACTGCCCTCCAGCCACACTCCTTCCATATCCCCATTCTTCTACCTTATATTTAACCTTTGGAACCCCCATTTCTGAAATATTGTTGTAAACGAATGTCACCTAAGCTGACCAATGGAAACAACTCTTTGGGATTAGGAGTGGCTTTTCCTACTCAGCTTGAGCCCCTTGATATCCATCTCCTGCTGCTGCCCAGATCAGTGGTTTCATTGTTACTGTTGCTGGGTATGGGCATACTCAGTTTATGTGACCCCTCACCCAAGGAAGGGCACTTGGGCAGATCCAGGTTTCTGGCAGGTTTGAATAAATACATCTGCTATGGACATTCTGATGAGACCTGTGGAAATGACAGTCCCAGGTCATCTAGGCACTGATGCGTGCTGAGTGTCACTTTGCCATTGTAAGTTTTGGTGTCTCTGCTGGGGATCAGGCGTTGATTTGAGTCCTGGGCCAACTCTGACACACATCCTATAGTATCAGTGTGCATGTATGTTTGAATCTTCGTGAACCAGTAGGGTTGTGGCTCCACAGTTGGCACTCAGAAGCCCATGGAGTTCATTTCTGCTCTAATGTGGTTAACAGGGAGGGAGCGACAAGAGGAGACTCAACCTGGAGGCTGTTTGGTTTGACCGTGATCGGGGTCAGCTAGCCAGTGTACGGAGTGTCTACCCTGCTAGCTTCCGTGGTCACCAAAGGGCTTTACTATGAATTTGTCCAGCCAGTCCAGTTCAGTGAGGACTGTAGTTTTAGGTAACATTGCAATATGAAAAGTGGCTTTCTGACTAGCAGTGTTTTAGACCTGGGACTGAGGCCAGTCTGCTAACTAATTTGGATACCTGTTAATTTAGGAGATTGAAAAGTAGTTACAGGGAAAGGTCCTGGTCTTGAGCAACGAATGTTTAGTATTAATTTTTTTAAAAAACAAGGTCCTGCTTTGTAGCCCAGGCTCACTATGGACTCTTTGTGATGCCTAAGCTGGTCTCAAAACTCATGGCAATCCCCCTGCCCCAGTCTCTTGAATGCTGGGATTACAGGCATGTATTACCACACTTGGCTAATTTTTAATGGTTTGTTGTAGAATTGAATCCAGGGCCTTGGGCATGCTAGGTTAGTGCTTTAACCATTGAGCTATGCTCCCAACCCTAATGTCAGTACTTTTAAAAGCTGGAAAGAAATGTGTTGATTTGGAAGAATAGTCAACTAAAGGCATTCTGGTTCTGCTGGTATGGATTGGAATGAAATCACATGGGTAAAAAGAACTGCTTGAAGCTAGGCCTGGTGGCACATTCCTATAATCCCAGTACTTAGAGAAGCTAAAGCGGAAAAATTGCCAAGTTTGAACTCAACTTGGGCAACTTTTACTCCCAAAACAATAGTTGAGTCTGACCAGGCTCCTTACATAGCTGTGATTCTGTGTCTGGGACTGTTACCTGCCTCTGACTTTGTATAGGGAGCAATGAGCTAAAAGAATATCACCTCTCATCTCTTGTTGTGTAGCAAATAGAAAGAAAAGACATTTTCTGATAATAATTTTTGGACAGGAGTAAGGTACAGCTGGTTTAACTTGGGTATCATGCTATTACTTGGGATATTTTTTAAAAGTCTTTACTCCTGGTGTGGTGCACAGCTCATTAAAAGGATTGGGGAGAAAACAATAAAATTAAAATCTTGCATTACTCTGGGATTCAGAGATCATTGTTAAAGGTATTTCCTAGCTTTTCTACCATGTGGTAAACTTTCTGGCTCTCAGAAATGTTATTTTTTTTTCACTTTGCCAGAATATGCCTTGCTGCTGCTTTATTTTGATTCTAGATGAGGTTGTGTATACACGAAGACCCTAGACAGGCACAGAAAGGTGGTAACCCTGTCATTGATCATCAGGTACCTTTATCCCTTGCTTGCTTTCCTTGTCCCTAGGTTTGGGTGTTGGCTGCATGCTGTCCTCCATGGATCTTTCGATTTGGGTGAGGGGAGGGGAGGAAGGGGTACTGGGAATTGAACTCATGACCTTCACATTGAGCTATATCCAATGCTGTTTTTCTTACTGGGTGGGGTTGGGAGGGCACAGGATTTTGCTCTGTAGCCTAGGCTGTCCTTGGACTCACAGCAATTCTCCTGCCTCAGCCTTCCCAAATTCTGGGATTACAGACACGTGACACCATGCCTGGCTTTATGTGGTACTGGGGAGTCAAACTCAGGGGCACTTTAACCACTGTGCCATTCTTCCAGACCCCAAATGCTTTTTTATTTTGTGACATTAAGGGACTTGTAATCTGCCCAGGCTGATCTCTAATTTGGACTCTTCTGCCTCAGCCTCCCAGAGTGGTTGGATTACAGGCACGGCTGAGGAGGAGGCAGCTCCTTACAGCATTGCAAACAGGAAGTCAAATCCCTGAAGAGAGGGAGGAAGTTAATTTTTTCCTTCCAGGGCCTGTCCCTGTGATCCTCCCCTTCTAGGTCCAGCCTCAGTGTTCTGCCCCCTCTATCTAATCCACATGCCTGTAATCTATAATCTGCCACACACCTAATAATCCACCTTTCCAGGCCAGGCCCCTAACCCCAACAGCACGTGGTTCCATAGATAATCCATAACATCCAAATAACCCGAGTCTTGGACATTCCAGATACATCCATAATAATTATATATGATGCCATTTGTTCTTTTGTTTTTAAAGTTTGGATTTACCTCTAAATTTATACATTTTGATGTAAAACTATTTGAACAAAAATAAGTTTTTGACTGTATTTGTGCCTTTAATTCCTAGTTTTGAACTATAGGAAAAGAAAACTTTTTAAACCATAAAACAGAATGGCAGTTACTTGAGAATTAGAGACCAAGGGCCAGCATGGCTGCTACTGCCTCTTGTCTCTTTCATGTGGTTAGCAAGAGGGAGGTGGAGGATACCAGCCCCTTGGCTGCTGCTGCTGCTGCTGCTGCTCTAAAGCTGGCTGGTATATCTGCGGGTCAGTACACACTTAACTCAGCCAGCACTGTGCTGTGCTTTGGAGATTGTGGTATCCTTCCAACCTTTGTGGGAAGTCTTTTTTTTTTTTAACATTTTTTTAACTGAAGTCTTACAAAGTAAATCCAGTATACCAAGTTTCATGTGCTTTTGAAAGAACCATGTACAGTTAACTTTCTGTGTCTGTGGCTTGAGCATCTGTGAAATCAACCTGTTGGATAAGAAATATCCTGAGAGGAGCTTGAGAAATGGCACAACAGTTAAGGTTAAAGTGCTTGCCTTTCAAGTCAGGGCCCTGAGTTCAGTTCTTCAGCACTTGGGAGGCTGAGGCTGGTGGATTGCTGTGAGTCCTGTGAGCCCAAGGGCAGCCTGGGCTACAAAGTGAGTTCAGTACCAACATGGGCTACAGAGTGAGACGCTGTCTCAAAAAAAAAAAAAAAAAAAAAAAGAAAAAAAGAAAATATCCTGGAAAAAAATAGCACTTGTACTGAACATTTACAGAATTTTTTGGTCACAGTTCCCTAAACAATATTGGGTAGTGGTTACTTACATAGCATTTACATTATGTTAGGTGTTTGTAAGCTATCTGGAGAGGTTTTAAAGGGAACTTGTGCATAGTCCCTGAAAATAGTGCCAGAAATAGTTGCATGTACTGTCACTTTACACTGGGGCTTGGCCATCCCACGTATTGGCCCCTGTAGGATTTTGGACTTCTACCTCCAGATGCCATGATTTGATCACTGTTAGATTTTTGAGATTCATCACTGTGGATATGTGTATCTGTAGCTGCATAGTTAATTGATTGTACTTGGGTGGTTGCAATGTAGAGGGTACTTGTGCTCTGAAGAGTGAGTGAAGAGGCCTGCCTGCCCCTCTGCCATTTCTCCTAGCAAACCATGCCCTTGAGATGCAGTCTTGCCTGAGCTGCTCTCTGGAACTGCACTGAGTGCTTCCCCTACCAAAGAGACTGCCTGCATACTCTACCCTCAGACTTCATTTTGTATCCATGATGAAGCTGTGCAGGCTTCTTGGCCAGTTTCCCTTTTCTCTTGAGTTGGTTTGGTTTGAGGAATTCCATTTTCTAGATGGAATCATATTTGGTCAGAGTTATGGTCTTGTTGTAAGTGGATCCTTTGACAGATTGAAGGTGCGTGTAGGGGGATGGTCAACACTGGGCATGTTGTATAGACCAATCTCTGTGAAGTTAGATGGAGTCTTAGTGATGTTTTAATTTGCATTTCTCTTATGGCTAGGGATGTTGAACATCTTTTCATGTATTTATTGGACATTTGAACTTCTTCCTGAGTGAATTGCCTTTTCATTTCTTTTGCCCATTTTTCAATAGGATCCTTGATTTTGGGAGCTTACTTTTCTTCAGTTCCCTGTATATTCTGTTTATGAGCCACCTATCTGAGGTGTTGCCGGTGAATATTTTTTCCCAGTCTGTTGGCTCTCTTTTTACAGCCTTGATAATTTCCTTTGCTGCGCAGAAACTTTTTAATTTGACATGATCCCATTTGTTGATAATGGGGACAATTTCTTTTGCTTTTTATGTCTTATTAAGAAAGTCTTTGCCTACATCTGTGTCTTTTAGATATTTGCTTAATTTGTCTTCTAGAAGGTTCAGTGTTTCACTTTCAATGTCTTGGTCTTTGACCCACTTTGATTTGATTTTGGTGCATGGTGACAGGTGTGTGACTAGATTCATTCTTCTGCATGTGGATGTCCAGTTTTCCCAACACCATTTATTGAGCAGTCTATCCCTTTTTCCAGTGTGTGCTTTTGGCTCCTGTATGGAAGATTTAAGTTTTTGAGGTTATTTGGGTTTGTCTGTGCATCCTCAATTCTATTCCACTGGTCTATCTGTCTGTTTTTGTGCCGGTACCAAATTGTTTTTACGACTATTGCTTCAGAGTACAGCCTGTTGTCTGCCAAACCCTAATCCTGATGGAGTTGTGGTTCCTAATTTCCTCAAGTGGACATCATCTCTTTAACGGTCACAGCCACCCAGCTGAGGCCACCAGGCCACCAAGTGTGTCTTCCATCCACTTGGCCTGTGGGGCCTCATGTGAGAGCAGACAACATCCAGAGCAGAAGCAAGCCCTTAATAACTCCACCCTAGCCAGAGACACATCTCTGTCTGTTGACCTGTCATGGTGTAGCTGGTCTCTCCACGTGGGGAGACATCAGAGCTGTGAGAGAAGCTAAAGTTAAGATTGATGTCGGGTCTGACTTTACTCTCTCCTTTCAGAATCCACAGCCCTGCTGGAGTTGATGCACAGAGCTCAGCAGTGCTGACTTCCCACCATGGAATCGGTGAGTGCTGCATGGTGTTCTCTTCTTATTTTTTAACGGTGAGCATCACTGAAATGCAAAGTCTCTGTGTTGCAATCTTGAGCTTGATGGAGTCTTGCACAGTGATTTGACTCTGGTCCTGGGCTTTACTTTGAGGATAATGTAGAGTGGTCATGAGCTCTCTGTAGTTAGCCAGTAGAGGTGAGTGCCACAGTGACAGGAATAGTGCTGGAAAACCAAATGTTCTTTAGCTGTGCCTGAAAGAGAAGATTTTTCTCAGCTTTCTTTACCTATTTTTACCCTCTCCAAATAGTCCTGGGGCACTGTAGTCACTGTGTTTGTGTAGGCGCTGTTCCCTATGGAGCAGCACTGGGAGAAAGCTGGGGCCTTTGGTCTGGCTGTACTGTACTGCAGGGCAGCGGGCAGAAGCCACTTGGGCAGAGCTGGGGGGTATTGTTAACAGAGAAGTGGAATCCTGGAATAGTTGGCCCTTAATCCCTTTGGGCAGTGTCTCAATATAGTCTGGGTTTTGTTGTTGTTGTTCTGTTTTATTTATTTTGTATATTTTTTGAGACCGGGTCTCACTCTGTAGCGCAGGCTGGTCCTGAACTCGCCGTGGAGCCCAGGCTGGCATCGGACTCGAGGCAATCCTCTTGTCTCAGCCTCCATACCCACTTTATGTGGTGCCAGGGAATCAAACTTGGGTACTTAGAGCAATTGCTAGGCAAGTGCTTTAACCACTGAGCCATTCCTCCAGCCCCTGTTTTGTTTTTGAGACAGGGTCTTGCTCTGCAGTCCAGGCTGGTCCTGAACTGACTCTGTAGCGCAGCTAACCCTGAACTCACAGCAGTCTTCTTGCCTCAGCCTTCTGAGTGCTGGAATTATAGGCATGCTTGTCTTATGTGATGCTGGGGAATTGAACCCAGGGACTTATTTGAATGTGCTAGGCAAGTGCTTTAACTGCTGAGCTATGTCCCCTGCCTGGCCACTCCTCTTCTGAAAGGAGGGCCATCACCTTTTGGTAGCCATCACCAAAAGGGTGTTTATGACATCCTTTTGGCCTGGGGGCTGACCCACAGTAAAGTCCTCCTGAGGGAGATACACCCTGCCATTTTCTAACGACCATTTTAGTTTTTTTATATATCTTGCCCGTGTAGGAGTCTGTTTTAAAGTTTTAAAAAGTGTGTGATCTATTTTATGTTGTTATTTCTAGCGGAGCTGCCAGTGATCTTTCCTGGTAACTCCTCATTGAGTTTTTAAAATCAGAGCTGGACCACTAAGTAGGCTCTTTCCCGGCACCTAAGTTTGCTTAGCCATGGGAGCAAGGTGTCTCAGTGACTAGCCTGAAGTTTTCCTCAGGCGTATGTGGTTAGGATGGATTGGTGGTTAGGTGAGACTTTCCAGGGACAGGAATGGAGGCCTCTTTCATGGGTCAGTGTGCAATGGAAGAAGAGGTGGTCAGGGCAGGGAAGCCACTGCGCACCTATGGGATCTCTACACCCCTGCCTGAGAGCTTAAAGTGGGCTTTCATGAGTAATGCTGCTTATTTTAGTGGGTGAGTTTGATTATTAATGAACTTTCAGTGACTTGCACATATTTCCCTCATTATAGGGAAACCAAATCAAGATTGTACCAACATAATCTGGGATCAGCCTCCTTGGTCTGGGATCCCATAGACATGTTAATATTCAGAAGGTGTTAGGAGACAAGAAATGTGGCCTTTACCCCAGGGTGACAGTTTATGGTATTTATTTCCATTTGCTACTTATATGACCTGTCAATATTCATTTTGTTTTGATTATGGCCCTTTTTAAATTTATGGTCTATCATATTGGATTGAATAAAGATGGGGATGAGGTATTCCCCTCAGGGAGGGAGTATCCAGGGCAGGAGTGGGGGACAGTATGTAACGGGGCTGCATGACATATGACCTGTGGAGTGGACTGTCCTGAGGTTTATTCTTCTCTTCTCTGGCAGTTTTTTTAAAAAAGAATATTTTCACAGATTTTCCAGTAATTTTATTCTTAATAGCATCACTTTATTATTATTATTTTCATCTTGATGGCTTTAAGGTAGAGTTTGGATGATAGAGGTGAAATGACAGCCATGTCTCCTGGGAGTGGGCTGTTTCAGGGTATACTGCTGCTGTCTTTCCTCCTACTTGGTTGTCATTGAGATGCTTGGGGCACAGGCTATTGGCCAGTGGGATGTAGACTATTGGCAAGTGGTCATGGTTATGACAGCAGGGTGGTGAGGGTCCTGCCATAGTCGTGGAATTTTGTAGGTTCCTAATGTTAGTTCACTTTCCTTTCTAACATAGTAATAGAAAGTTTTTGTGAAGATTTAAAAATAGATAACAGAACACACTGTGCGTCATTATTAAATATCCATAGCTAGTGATACCAGTATACATTATTGAGTTCTTTAGTGTTACTAGGTTTTATTGTAACCATAGGGCTCTGAGGAGTTTTCTGTGGTTAGATCTCATCAACTACTATACAACTAACTTGTAGAATATTGGATGTCATTTCAGTTAGAATACGAAATGTCTTCTCTTTCTCCAGTGCATTCCTCTTTTGGATGAGGGGCTTGTTAGGGTTCAGACTTAAGCGTGCTCTACTGCTGAGCTACATATACCCCCAGCCCTATTTATTTATTTGTTTATTTGTTTTTTGAGACAGGGTCTCACTCTGTAGCCCAGGCTGGCCGTGGACTCATGGCAATCCTCCTGTCTCAGCTTCCTGAATGCTGAGATTACAAGTGTGCGTCACCACACCCAGCTCTATGTGGTGTTGGGTAATTGAACTCAGGTCCTTGCACACTTTAAAAGCTGTGCCATTACTCCAGCCCTCTTTTTACTTTTAAAATTTTGGTACAAGCTCTTCCTGAGTGGCTGTGGTGCTTCCTCCTCTTAGTCTCCATGTTCTGTCAGTGTCACAATATGCCTCTTCGTACATATTGCAGTGTGTTTTTCAGATGCTTCAGGAGGGCACTGTGACCAGGTGGAGGTCGTCATCTCAGTTACTTTTTCATTTCTGGACAGAATACCTGACATCCACAGTTTAAGGGAGGAAGATTGCAGCTTGCAGTTTTGGCAGATCACAGTCTATATATGGGTGGCCAGCAAAGGTGAACATGCAGGGTGCAGCATAGCAGAAAAAAGCCTAGTGAGGAAAGAAGGGTGGGGCTGCCTTTCCAAGTTCTGCTCCCAGGACCTGCCCCTTCCAGCCAGGCCCCACCTCCCAACAGCACAGAGTATCCATAAGTAATTCAAAGCATCCAACTACAAGAGGCTTTTTGGGGGACACTCCAGATCTAAACCATAACAGAGCCCATGCCTGGGGCATTGGGCACTGTGGAATTCCTTTGTAGCTTACCAGCTCCAGGGAGACATGCAGGCTTGTTCTCTCTAAAGGTACCTGTGCCTGCCCCTTTCTGTAAACTGTGTCTTTGTTTCCTTTGTTTTTAATCTATGCTTCAGATTACCAACACCAGTCATTCTGTCTTGCTGTGGTGTCCTGGTGCCCACTGTTGTGTGTTTGCTTCTCTATAGATGTACTTTGACCTTGCATTGGTTGTGAGGCAGTGAGCTCTGCTTATGCCCCAGGACTGACTGTGAGACCCACTTGAGGTTCACTAACCGAAACTCCCCAACTGTCACAGGAGTCTCAGAAAGCACATTGTAGGAAGCCTGTGTCCTGCCTGCCTGTGTGCCCAGGGGAAGTATCTGCTTTGGTTAGAGTTGCTGCCATAATGTGTGTCATGTGCCTGCTCAGTTTAGAATTAAGTGTCTTGAAGTACTCCTTGCGCAAGGCCCTGAATCCACTGCTGTATTGTCAAAAGTAGTAAGGAAGAGCAGACAGTGGACACACCTAAGTTAGAACCACTGTGGCATCCTGCAGTCTCTAGAGTTCTGTTGGGAATCTCCGTGACCTATCTTGTCCTGCCCAGGTGCTCACAGTGGGATGGGGGAAGGAGGCCTGCAAGCTTCAGATGTAGAGACTCAGTGGAAGGAGGGAAATTCTGAGTGCCCTCAGCCACTGCATCTCAGCTGCACCTTTTCTGGTAACTGCAGTGTGGCCAGAGAAAGTCACCTGTAGGAAGAAAGGTTCTATAGTATAATAGTTGTTTCCTTTCCTTGTTCTGTGTTCTGAGGGAGGGCATCGGCTGTAGCCATGAACATTACAGCAGCCGTGTTGAAGGTGAAGGCCCAGTCAAGGTTCTCTTCTCTTTTACCTTAGGCTTCTCTGTGTGGTCTCAGTGGGTATTTGCATCTGAGCTTGCCACAGAGCCACATTGAAAATGACACTAGGGTGGGTGTGTAGATTAGAAGCTATCCAGTGCTTCCTTTTGGAAGCCAATTTTAAGTAGAACTGTGCTTGTGGTGGCCTGTGGTTACCACTGTTGCGAAGTGTTTCGCTCCAGAAGCTAAGTGTTACTGTTACCATGTCAGTGTCACTGTTGTGCTGGGTCCATAATTTTGGAATTTTGAAGATCATGGTGATGCTAGCTTCCTGACCTTCTGGGCCTCAGAATAGCCAGGAGGCAGGTAGAAGCAAGCTAGTGGCCTCCTCCTGTTCCTTACGCTGGGCCTCTGCCCTAACTGCAGGCAGGTTTTGTTTAAAAAAAAAAATACAATACTCTGTTGGTGGGTTGATGTTCAGAATTTGTTGCTGGCTCCCAAGAATCAGAATTTTGTGGGCATTGATGCCCCCAGCTGGGGCAGATCCTGAGAAAGGACAGACCTTGGGTGAGAGCCCATGGAGTGGAGGCAGCTTGGTTCCTCCTGTAGGTATTTCCCAGGTAGCACCTGTGCCTAGTGCCTCGTTATCTGAAGGACACTAGAGTTAATAGGTGAATGACCTACCCTGTGCTGTGAGTTCTTTACTGCAGAGAAGAGTCCTGCATGGGACACACAATAGTTTCTTGAGTTTAAGCATCCTCCTTGTACACAGCAAGTATTCTTGCTCTTTGCTCCTAGAGAACTGGCTTCCTTTCTATCACTTCTTTTGCTGTGGACAAGGAATGTTGATTGTGGCTTCTCTCAGAGGCATTTGCTCATAATTGAGTACTTTGGTGGGGGAGGGAAAAGGCCAATCCCAGGCCTGAGTCATCATCACTGGATTCCCCAGCCCCATTCTCTTGAACTTCCTGGTCAGTGGAAATCTTCCTGGCGTTCCTGCCTGGATTGGCCTATCTGTGGGTATTGGCACACAAGAATGTTCCTTTTGTTAAGCTGGGCTCCTGGCCAGGTGGTGCTGGTGCTCTCAGGGCCTGGCCAACAGCCTGCTCACCACTTGCTCTGAGAGTCTTTGGTAAGTCACTGTAGCTTGAATCTGCCACATTCCTTGCTTCGTGTTAGCTTTGTGATCTTGCTGCTCTTTGTGTCCAGAAGGTAGAGTGTTCTGAAACTCCATCTGCCGACTCTTGATACCTGATTCTCATTTATCCGATTTGGAAATGAGCTGCTGTCTTTGCCTAATTCTGATGGAATATGTACCAAGTCATTTTATCTGTAGATTTCCTGGGATTATTGTCACAACCGAGGCCTCACTCAGTTTACCTATAAAACTGTGGTTTGTCAGTTTCCCCCCTACATTTGTCTCATTTGTACTTAGCCCTGCTGTGGGCTCTGCCAGAAAGGTGTGGACAGAAGCCTCAATGTGCCGACCGCTGAGGTATAACATCTTGCCTGCCTTCCAGACAAGCAGCAGGTCCACCCCAGTCACTCTGTCTGGTTTGTACTTGAATGCTCTCTACGACTAAGATACATTGTCAATGCTTTCATTTATTTTTGAGACAAGTTTTGTTATGTAGTTGCCCAGGCTGGGCTTGAATTTGTAGTCTTCCTGCTTCAGCTTCCCTAAATACTTGGATTACAGTTATGCATTACATTGCCTGATGGCCATTTCTAGTGCCCCTGGGTTTGTAGAAATAGTACTCCAATTTCTGCTAATGTCTCCACAAAGCTTTCTGTTTGTGTATCTGTGTCCAGATTTCTTCTTTTTTGTAAGGGATCCAGCCTTACTAAATTTTGGCTTATGCTTGTGATCTTATCTCAGCCTGACTACATCTGCAAAGACCGATTTGCGAATAATCAGACACTGGACTTACACATATCCTGTTTGGGTAACAGTGTAACTTGTAATACCAGTAGATAAATAATGAGAAGAAGAATTTAAAAATCTTCTGTAACCCTACCACCTAAAAATGAAAAATGTAGAGTAAAATTTTTGAATATGCTGTATACTTTTTATAAGACAAAGATTTGATATCAGGTTTTGTATTTTGTGTTTTAAAATTTGTCACTGGTTTCCAGTGATCCACATGTCATTTTATTTGTTGAAATAGGATCTTAATATGTTGCCCAGTCTGGCCTGGAACTCCTAGGCTCAAGGATCTTCCTCTTTCAACCTCCCAAGTAGCCACGAGTGGCATGTGTCACATGCCTGGCTGAAATGTGTCCACCTTTGGCTCCCTAATCAAACCCAGAGCCCTTGCAGGTGGCTGGCTGTTATCATGACACTACACACTTGACCATTAAATAAGGACCCTCCCTCAGCCCCGCCAGGTACCCTCTCTCCCCCAAACCTTTGGCTATCTTATGGATTGAACCCCTAGGACCTTGTATACTGCTGTTGCTAGGCACATATTATACTTCCAGCTATACCTCCTGCTCTTTTTTATTTTGAGACTGTGCACTATAGAGTGTTTCGTAATATGACTAGTAAGGTGAGTTACAGTTCTGAGACAAGGGTTACTTGCCCACTTGTACATAGCCATCCTTTTTGTTCAGGTTGGAAGGACAGTTCTGGTTGGGTAGTGGGTATATTAGCTTGTTTGTGACCCAGGGAGAATGGTGTGTGGAGGCTGTAGGAGCATCTGAAGATGAAGTGCCCCTGTTGCGTTGAAACTGCAGTCTAGGCCACAGGGCTCTTGCCGATGGTCAGCACACCCAGCCTTGTGTTGTGTAAGCAAAGGGCCTTTGGACTTCTGGTCAAGATGGCGGCTGAGTAACAGAGCTGCACAATGTCTCCTTAACGACTCACTTAAAAAGTCAAGAATTTAGTTAGAAAAAACATGTTTGGTGTAGCTAGGAAAGAGAGGACCATCCCCCAAAACTGAAAGGTGGCCAGTGGGAGGCCAGAAATTCCGAAGGATCATCGAAAGCAGAGAATGAAAAAAAAAAAAAAATCCCCACAGCCCAGGAAGCCACTGCAGCGGCTGGAACTACAGGCAGCTGAGGACGGAGGAAAGGTCGCGGGGAACTGAACATCTGACGGAGCTGGGAGAGGATGGAGCACACAACAATGGAGAGGAGGTTGCGGGCAGGTCAGAAATCCTGAAGTCACATCGGAAGAGGAGGAAAGAAGCAGCTGACTCGGCACGGCCCCGAGCTGCCGGTACCCACAGACCACAGACAGAGGAAGGTCCAGAGGCCAGAAACTCAGCCTGAGGTAAGTGCGGATTTGGAGAAGTGGGAATTGTTGGGCATCAGGCAGCCCCAGCCTCAGAAACACCAACCCGCGGGTGTGTGTACTACAAACTCAGCGTGCGCTCCCCCTAGAAAAGGCCCCAGGATCCCAGATCAGAAACAGGGCTCAGCAGCCGTCTCAGGCAGTGACGTCAGCAGGAGCCATTTTCTTTCCTGCGCACCAGAGACAGCCAGAGGTAACAGAACCGTGGGGAAACATAACAAATCTCATACAAAAAAATCTGACACCCCAGAAGATGATACCGGGGATACTGCAATTGCTGTATCCAAAGAAAAGGGCAAAAATGATGGTAACTTCTGAGCCCAGATAATCAGTGAATTAAAGCAGGAATTAAAGCAGGAATCAAAGCAGGAAATAAAACAGACAGCACAAGAGCTACACCAACACATAGCTAAGCAAAAAGCAAGCCTTTAAAAGCAGTTAGAAGAGACCAAAGAAGAAATGGGGAAATGCAGTTACAAATCTCCTACAGAAAGACCTGACACCCCAGAAGATAATACCAGGGATTCTGAAATTGCAGAATCCAAAGAAGAAAAGGGCAAAAAGGATGCTAAGTCTGGGCCCAGAAGATCAGTGAATTAAAGCAGGAAATAAAACAGAAAGCAGAAGAACTACACCAACACATAGCTAAGCAAAAAGCAAGACTTGAAAAGCAACTAGAGGAGACCAAAGAAGAAATATACCAGAACATAATGAGGGCAAAAGAAGAAATTAGAGAAGAACACAAAAGAGACATAGAAAAATTGAACGCAGATATTTAGGAAATGAAAAACACATAGGAAATAATAAGCAACCACTTTAAACAACTTCAGAATAGAATGTCAGACCTAGAAAATAAAGTGACTGAGCTGCAACATATTGGCCATGAAGAACACAAAGTAAATAAAGAAAGCAAATCATCACAGTGGCTGATAGATGATTCAAGGAAAAACAACCTCAGAATTATGGGAATCCAGGAGAAGACTGAGGACAAAACAAAAGGCTTAAAAGACATGTTTAATGAAATAATGGAAAAAAATTTCCCAAATCTAAGAAAAGAAATGAACATGGAACTATTGCAGGCATATAGAACACCAAACAACTCTGATCAGAAGAGATCCTCACCATGACACATCATAATTAAAATTCTAGAAACCCAACACAAAGAGAAAATGCTAAAAGCGGTAAGAGAAAAACAGAAGGTGACCTACAAAGATAAGCCCACCAGGATAACTGCAGACTTCTCAATCCAAACTCTAAAAGCAAGGAGATCATGGAGCAATGTCATCCAAGCACTAAAAGAACATAAATGCCAACCAAGACTGCTATATCCAGCAAAATTATCTTTTAATTTAAAGGGAGAACTTAAAACTTTCCATGACAGAGACAGCTTAAAGGAATTTGCAGCCACTGAGCCAGTGTTGCAGAAAATACTTAAAGGAAACTTAGACAGTGAAATGGAGGCCAGCATCACCAATGACCCCAGAGGAAAAAGCGACAACAGCTAGAGGAGAGTGAGCTGAGAAAAAAGTATGTTAGTAATCAGTGAAATATGAGTAAATAAGTTATGAAAGTTAAAAAATTCAGAAATAACTAAATTTGCTTTCGTATCTGTCACTTTTAAGTATATTTAGGTGGTATAGATTTAAATTCATTTAATGTAGCAATGTGATACAGTTTTAACTTTGTTTTATTGTAACAATTCACTTATTAGGTCACTAATGAAAATTTATCCTAAGGAAACTGATTGATACAAAGATAAACCTGTGAATGTGCAAGTATGCACCTTTCAATATTCAGCTAAAGCATTTGAAATTTTTTTTTTCTTCTTTCCCAAATTTACTAGTCTATTGAACTACATGCTTGTAGTTATTTTCTAATGTGAACTGGTGGGTAAAGTCAGGTTTAATGATAACAAAGATATAGCAAAATATAGAAACAAAATCCTCCAATATTTTTGGTAAATATTCCAATAAAGGGATTGGTTGGATTCAGAGAAGAAGCATCAAGATTTAACTGCTACAAACCCATTCAAGGAATAGAAAGCTGCGTTAGAGTGGTGACTTTAGTGAAATGACTTAGGTGCAGAAGATTAATATGTTAAACACTACATGGTTTCTCTGACTTGGAAAACCCAGAACACAGATGAAGTGATAGCTAGAGTCGGGGGAAGGGATAGGGAAGAGTGGGAGGGTAGAAAATGGGAAGTGATAATATACTCGATATGATACATAGGCGTACGAAACACCCAAATTCATTGTAAATGCTATGTGTTACATTTGTATATTAATAAAAAATAGTGGGAAAAAGCAAAGGGCCTTTGACTCCCATGGTCTCTGGGAGCTGACTGCCCTTAAAGTGTTGTACCTTTCCACAAAAGTAGTAAGAGGATCACTTTTTAAATTAAGGATGGGGCTGGGGATATAGCTCAGTTAGTGAAGCACTTCCATACGTGCATGAGGTCTTGGGTTTGACTCTCATCACCGTAAAAAGGAAAATAAAAGGATTTTGGTTTCTGCAATTTCTGCCCTACAATAAAACTGAGAATAAAGTACAGAGAATTTCTACATGCTCCTGGCTCCACACATGTACTGCTTCCCCCATCAACTCCTTATACCAGAGTGGCCTATCTGTCACTATGGACCCACATTGACACACAGTAGGCTTCTAGCATTAATAGTTTACACCAGGCTTTCCACTGGAAGTTGTGCATTTTGTGGGTGTGGACAGATATGTGACAGCATTTATTATATTGTTGCAGTACCATATGAAGTATTCTCACTGCCCTAAAAATCTCCAGGGCTCTACCTGTGCACCTCAAGCCCTGGCAAGTACTAGTGTTTATACAGTCTGTACAGTTTTGTCTTTTCCAGATTGTTACAGGGCTGTGTCCTGGTAGCACACAGCCTCCTCAGATGGGTTTCTTTCATTTGTCAGTATGCAGTTAAGTCTTATTTGTGTCTTCGTGGCCTGATAGCTCATTGCCTTTTAGGGCCTAATATTCTGCTGTCTGGATACATCATTAACCTGTTGCAGGACTTCTTGGATTAGTATTAGTTTTTTCTCTGGATTTTTCTGCTGGAGAAGTAAATAGTAATCACAGCCAACCATGGTTCTGTGCACTTAGACCTCGTCTTCTGTGAATCCCCTTTAGGAAAGAGTTTCCACACACACATACTCTGTTCTTAGCTACTTCACAGATCCTGGTCTGGGACAGGGATACTGTCAGGGAACACCTAGAATACCTTGTGGTAGTGCACAACCAGCGTGTCTTACTCTTGCCACTTAATTTCTCTGCCAGAGACTATAGATAGTAATTCCTAATCTGAGTTTAGAACAGTGACAGTGTATTGGCATCTTCCCCATATCCTGTAAAAGCACCTGTTGTTATTAACACACAGCGGTTCCTTTTGGGTTGTTTGGCATGGGTGCTCAGAGCTGCATTCACTAGGTTACTGCTTCCATTTGGTGTGTAGAGCTCATTCCCCTGAATAAGGCTCCTGTCTAGTCTGTTGATCAAATGGTAAAGCCTTGGAACAGGCCAGTCTTGGGCTACTATCCTCTACAGGTCCCTTGCCTGTAACCAGAAGGGCTGAACTGGTCACATCCTACTGAAGCGTGAGGGTAGATATAAAATCATGTCTTCTTACTGCCTCAAATGCAAGACCCAGGTGTGCCTCCCCGAGGGGTTGTGGGCCCCTTTCTATTCCTGTTTCTGTGCTATAGTCAGCAGGGCACCCTCTTCCAGACTCATGCACACCTCCACCAAGCTGCCTTAGACAGCAGATGTGCACGTGTGGGCCTCGTGATCCTGCCTTCTCTGTATCTGGATAGGGAAAGCACATCCTGGCAGTCAGAAGGCTGCAGCTGCTTGGAGAGAAACACTTGGATTCCGTATGCGAGCATCCTTTCTATTTTGTTCAACGGTTTTCACAGTGGAATTCAAGGAGTTGGACATGCAAAGCTTGGTCCTGAGTAGGGGCTTAGAAGTAGGTGACTTAGTGACTGTCTCTCCTTTGTACTTTTTCTTGGGCCACTGTTAGGGAATAGCCCAGAGAACTTTAGGTATGTAGGTGTATCTGTTGATAATTACGAAGTTACAACTGGAAATATTTATATACTAGTTTCATTTTAAAATCGGGATAAACCCATTGTGTTTTATTTATTATAAGTAGCTTAATCTTAATAAAAATCTGTTTTCATAACAAAAGTGATTAGACGGGCATTGTCCTAAAATTTAACAAATCCCATTAATGTGGCTAAATAAGGCAATTGGATTCTCACTTCTGTTTCTACAGTCAGTCTGTTGCAGTTTTTTTTTTTTTTTTAACGAAGACAGTGTGTAGTTGGAAGTTGGAGTAGTATTTCACTAGCTGTTTGGCAAAAATTTGGAGATTTTCTTTGATGTGACACCCAAACCCAACGAATTTCTGTCGTGCTAATTTCTCTCCAGTTTTGTTCACCACACCTGCGTTTCTGCCCACGTGTGGGGAGTATCTTGAGCTGGCCTTTGAGAACAAGTTGGGTGGAGTGATCTGCATCTGTAGGTGTTGGGACACTTCATTTTGCTGTACCAGAAAGTGACTCCCATCTCTCCTGGGGTCTTCTAATTCATCAAAAGTGGTCTGTTTGTGATATGGAGATTCCACAACTCCAGCCTTTGACAGAAACTTAGATGTTAGCCTTCATCCCAAGCTGGTACATTTTCCTTGAAGTGACATCCCCCTTTGGTCTTTCCTGGAAGGGCTTGGGTCAGATGGAGTTTGCTTATCAGTCACTGTCATGCGAGGATGGTTGTCTCGTAGGGGAAGGGTGGCATGTCTGCTGTGCTCAAGTGGTTCCTGCACATGCTGGGGCTTGTCAGGCAGAATGTACACTAGATGAGTACTAAGGCTTGGGATTCAGTACATTCAAAGCCACAGTTTCATCATAGAAGTTCTAATGTGGCTTGCCCATCAGTGCAGGTGTAAAAGGGCCCCCAGGGGTCTTTGGACCTGGCTTTGGAAGCAGCTGTGCTTCACTGTTTAGTCTGTGTAAAACAGTAAATCAAGTCAGGCTGAATGTTTACTGACAAGTACTTAAAACTTTTGCACGTTTGGGAGAATCTGTATCTATTACCTGCCACCAGTATTACATACTCAGGAGTTTGAGTTCGGTTTCAGAGGGTCCTGTTTTGGTGGATCCTGGATTGCAGTTTCCTTTCTGGAATTTTCATGAAAGTGTCACCATTCCTCCCATTATTAGAGTGTGTCTTTGTATCTGAGGTCCTAGCTGTACACATTTACTGTGTGTAGGTGCCAAGCTGTTCCTTTCCTCTGATCTTGTGGTTTATTGCCTATCACATGGACAGTGTCCCGACAGGGCAGGAAAGATTTTTTTATATAACAGCCTGCTGGTAGGGACCTTGTTACAGACTGTGCTCGGGACTGCACAGCTGGAGATGTATCTCACCCCAAGTCTTCTGGCAGCTCATAGCTCTTCACTGGGGCACACTTGGTATACTTCACTGTTCTGATGGTGCCCCGGAGTGAGTGTATGCTTTGTGTTCTAGCCAGGGACCTCTGCTGTTTCAATGCTGTTGCCTTCTTGGCTCACTCTAGTCATGTCCTGTAGTGCAACCTAGTCTGCTGCCTTAGTGATTTGTCTGTGTTTGCTCAACTCTTCCGAATTTTTTTTTGAATGATAAGGATTTTAGTGGTGTAAAAAAATGATGTTGTACATTTGCTGGTGTTGAGCTCTGTTTGCAGTTAGGCATTCTCTGAACCCAGCACTGAGCAGCTTTGGGGGAAATTACTGTTACTGAGTGGATTGGAGATCTTGAGCTAAGGCTTTCCTGCAGTGCTGCAGAGACTCAGCTATGACTTGGAAGGAGGATTGGGGCTTCAGAAAACAACTCAAGAATCGACTGGTGTTTAACTCCGTAGGCCATTTATCATGGGAAAATCATGCTCAGAGTTAAAAACTTTTTTTTTTTTTTTGAGAGAGAGAGGGTCTTGTTCTGTCACCCATGCTGGTCCTGAACTCACAGTGTAGCCCAGGCTGGCCCTTGAACTTACAGCAATCCTCCTGCCTCAGTCTTCTGAGATTATAGGCATGCTCCACCATGATTAGCTTATGTGGTGCTGGGGAATCGAACTCAAGAGTTGTGCACTAGGTAGGCAAGTGCTTTGACCACTGTGTGATTTCTCCAGCCCTCCCTTATAAACTCTTGAGTCTAAAATGTACCTCCTACGTCTGAACTTGAGGTTTAATGAGATGATGAGGAGAAAGCAGTGTTTACTCTGTAAGAGGCGCCTATATGAAGAGAAGTGTCATGACAGGATCCTAACAGTCGTGTCACAGGCTTGGTAAAGAGCAGGCCACTTGCATTCCAGACATGCGTGAGCCAGTTTGGCTGGTATTCTTAGGGATAGCCCCATCCCCAAAGAGATCAGATTAGAGAGTTCCTGCCACCCATGGGCCCACTGGTTCTCTCAGGGCTCATCAGTGCTGGAGCTTCAAGATAGACAAGAGAAGGCCACAGTGCTCATGAGGTTCGGAGTGGACATCTCTGATGTCACCTGTGTCAACCCATTTTCACATTTGACAAATGCTGGATTACTTGCCTGTACTTAGGATTAACTCAGTGTGTATTATAAGAATTTTGTGATTTTGGGGGCACCTATCTTTTGATACTGAAGCAAATTGAAAGTGCAGTTCTTATTCTAAAATACTTTGTTCAGTTGTGTAGGTATTTAACATCTGTTATGTGTAAACTGCCAAGCCATGGTGGCAGAAAGGGAGTATTAGGCCTTCCTGCCTGTTACTACCCAGTAGCAGACCTTCTCCTTCAGCACTTAGATATCCTCTGAATGGGTGTTATTACCCAGGTAGAGGAAATAAAATTCAAGCTAATGTGTGAAAGGAGTGTCCTTAGCTTCCGCTCCCGCTCCCACTCGCTCCCGCTCCCACTCGTTCCCTAGTCATGGCACATGGTGCTGCCCAGGAGCACAGTGGCTGCCTGCTGTTTTCCAGTTGCTTAGGGTCTAATAGAGTACCTTTACCAAGGCCTTCCTGGGCTGCTCTGAGGTCCCACCAGTGAGTGGCATTTGGGTGAAAGAAACAGGAATAACTGACTGAAGGTAGGCCTACCTCTTGATGCAGGGCTGTTCATAGACAGGAGTAGACCCATATTTCTACCAGGAGTGTTGTCTTGCCTAGATGAAGGAACAGGTTAAAATCTGTTCTGCTTGCTTGCTTTTTCTTCCTTTCCTTTTCCCTGTAATAAACATAAAAGCAATCCTAGGGTCTCTGTTCAGGGCGTGTTGTTGTGCGTGACGGCTGGGTCATTGGGCTGCCCCAGGAGCTGGCAGCTTTGCCTGTGGCAGAGGTGCATCACAGACACACATTAGGAACTTCAGCCGCTGGAGCCCCTGAAGCCTAAGGCACAAGCCTGGCAGGCTTGGCTGTGATCTGCAGGCTGCCTGTAGTAAAAGCTTCTGAACCTTTTGTGGAGCCTTTCAACTCCCTCACCTGGAAAAGGGACTTGTGGCTAGCGGTGCAGTTCTAAAGAGGAACACACACCATCTGTTGTTTTGTGCTTTGTTTTGGCAGTACTTGGGAGGTAGCCAGGGCCTCACACATGTTAACCAAGTACTCTGCTGCTGAGCCGCAGCTCCAGTCTCATCACCATCTTGTTTTCACTTTCTATTCACTCTAGGAAATATAAGAAAATGTGAAAAGGGGGAAGTTGCCCAAAACACCATCCATGCAATGTGAATCAAAACTTGCTTGCTTGCTTGCTTATTTATTTACTTATTTTTGAGATGGTCTCACTCTGTAGTCTGGCTGTTTCTGAGCTTACTATGTAGCCCAGGCTAGCCTTGGACTCATGACATTCCTCCTGCCTCAGCCTCCCATCAGCCTGGCTTATATGGTGGAAGGGAATCAAACTCAAGGCCTTGTGCTTGCAAGGCAAGTACTCTAACTTACAGGCATGTGCCACCACATCCAGCTCTTATGTGGTGCTAGGGAATTGAACTCAGGTCCTTGAGCTTGCTAGACAAGCGCTTTAACTGCTGTGCCATTCCTTCAGCCCAAGCTTAAGGATTCTTGAGACCGGATCAGTGTCCTTGCTAGTGTCTTGTCTCCCCTCCCTTCCAGTTACTGAGGACAAGACAGTGAAGTCTGAGGGTTGTGCTTCCAGGTACATGTGCAGCATTGGCAGCTTTTACTCTTACACTTTGAGGCTCAGCTATGGACAGAATCCCTCTAGACAGTAGGGCCTTTGGATGTATTAGTTACCTCCTTATCTCTCTGAAATGACCATCACTTTCAACATCTTCCTTAGAACAAATATCTGTGTCCATCTTTCTTTTGACAAGTGTCAACACACTGCATTTTCTAGCTTTTTGAATTTGATTTTTTTTAATAGGGTCTCGCTCTGTACCCCATCCTGGTCCTGAACTCATATGAATGAAGCCCAGGTTGGCCTTGGACTCACTGCATTCCTCCTGCTTCAGCCTCTTAAGTGCTGGGATTACAGGAGTGTGCTACCACATACAGCTTTATGTGTTACTGGGGAGTTGAACTCAGGGCCTTGCACTTTGCAAGGCAAGTGCTTTAACTGCTGTGCCATTCCTCCAGCCCTGTCTTTTGGATTCGATTGTGCACGCTTACTCAGGTGCTCTACACCAAACACTTGGCCACCAGAGGTGATCTGCACTGTAATTCTGAGACTATATTTCAAGTGAGTTTCTTGTTGCCAGTTTGGCGCTGGTTACTGCTTTTGTTTAAAAAAAAAAAAAGAATTAACTTGGATCTGGAGGTCTTACTTAGGCTGTGTTAAGTCCCTGGGCTCCATCTCTAGTACCACAAACCAAACCAACCTGTCTTCCCTTTGAGTGGATATCTCCTCTCTTTTTATGTACATATATTGTATCTTGTTTTATTGAGATGGTTTATATGACTTACAGCTTTCCATTTTTGAAGCTATACATAGAATGGCTTTTATTGTATTCACAAAATTGTTCAGACATTCCCACTTTGTTTGCTTTTGGGAGGTTTTAGGCATTTTTCTTTTGGATGGTGCAGGCAATCCTCCCCTTGCGTGGTGCTTGCATTATTTCCTATCATCACCCTGGTATTTGTTCTTCTGACCTGGTCCTCCTCTTCCTCCTCCTCTTCTCCTCTCTTCCCCTTCACCCCCACCCCCACTGTTGCTCTAATGTTTTCTTTTTATGCCAACAATACACTAGGGTTGGATTTTCTTCATATTTCTTGTGCTTAGGTTATGTTATATCTTATATTAGGTCACTCAATTTGTAGTTCTCATCAAACTGTGAAACCTTTCAGTCTATTTCAGTTTCTCCTCCCCTCCCCCATCCCTCTGTTTACTCCCTTTGGGGACTCCAGTACTTGAAGTTCCCCTTGCATCCTTGAATGCCCCTCATCTTCTGCCCTACCGGTCTTTTGAGGCACAGTGTGGAATGTGGTGGTATCAGTGGTTGATCGGCTTGCTGGCTCACTGACTTGCTTTCTGTCTGTCTTTTTACATTTCTTTTCCGTACTAAAGATAATAGAACCCAGGAAATTAGCACCAAGCTATGTCTCCAGCCCATTCTTAATTTTTATTTTGAGGTACTGTCTCGCTAACCACCAGGTTACCCAGGCTGTCCTTGTACTTGTGATCTTCCTGCCCTCCTTCCTGCCTTCCAGAGTTCTGGGATTGCACCAGTCCTGCTGGAGCTTAGTCTTTCTTCCAGATGTCCACTCAGCTCTTCAGATGTCTTGTAGTGTAGATTACACCTCCGGATGTTCATTTCAGCCTTTTCTCAGATCTTTCACATCTCTAAGTTTTTTTAATATAGGGAACAGGTTTGGACAATTTAAAGTTAGCATCTGCAAGTTTTTATGTTCCTGTGTTTCCAGTTGATTTTCTCATTGGGTGCCATATTTTATTTATATGCTTGGGAATTTAAAAATGCAAGTTTTGGAAAATGTTAGATTTAGAGAAAAATTATATAAGTATCAGTAACTGCTATCTATCCCTTACCCAATTTGCTGTGGTTGGTAGCATTTTGCATTATCATGGTATGTTTGTCAAAACAAGTTGATGTGTTACTATTAAGTAAGCTGCAGCCTTGTCCAGTGTTCCTTGATGTTTATCTTACATCCCTTTTCTATCCCGGGACCATGCCTAGCATACTTTGCTTCATTTGGTCATCTTATCACCTCACTTAGTTTTTCCTTGTCTATGTGGCTGTGACAGATTTAAGGAGCACTGGCCAGGCATCTCTGAGATAACACTTTATCTGGCTTTATCTAGTAGTTTCTTCTTAGCCTAAGGCTTTGGTTTGGGAGAGGTGGTGAGCCTTGATGTTGTACCTTTTGGGGTACTGGAGGTCAGCCCCACTCACCTGGGCAAAGCTTATTTGTTGGGCTCCTCCATGAAGCCATCGTTTACCCTCTCGCAGTCTGCTGTTCTAAGTCACTGCCAAATGTAGCCTATTTGCTCAGGGAAGGGCATCTGCTGTGAGGGAGGTCCAGTGGTTCATTTTGTTCCTGTGGACTTGAGTGGTTTTTTACATTTTGGTTGTAATCCAGTGCCATACAGTTTATTTAGCTGAAAAATTACCATCTTCCAGGCCTGATACTGTTTGATCGATTGCAAGACATTGAGAATTTCATTTTGTCATAGGCTTGATAATTTTGTATTTTTGTAAAATTTCTTGAGCTTTGTTCTGGGATCTATACAGTTCTTTGAAAGTTTTTTTGCTCCTTTCAGCTCTTGCTTTTAGATTTGTAGGGTCCAGTTTTGGACTAAGTATGCTGTTGGTAGAGGCAGTGTTGTTCAGGCTCCTGCAGTTTGCCTGGGAAGCAGTCCTGTTCCAGCCTGTGGGAGCCAGAATGACTGTGGTGGTTTCCTGTAGCCAAGCCTCCAGGCCTCTTTCCATGGTTGATTGTCTCTAGCCTTTGTCTTCAACATAAAATAGTTCCCACTGAGCTGCAGGCAACATGTAGGATGTTTCTATTTTTATTTTGATTGGATGTCACTATATATATAGTTCATTCTGCCCCTTAGCCTCCTAAATACTGGGATTCAGGTCTGTGTCCCTATGTCTTGCTTTATACAGATTTAAAAAGTATACATACCTTCATTCTGTAACATTAAAAGTAGCTTATAAGAAAAAAAAAAAAAAAAAAGGGAGAATCTCCCTCACACCACATGGCCCTGGGCTGGAGCAGTTGGTAGCATGAGAGTAAGGTCTGTGCCCTCTTTAGTAACTCAGTATCCATGTGGACTTTTTGAATTTAGGAATGTTTCTGTGGGTTATGAGTGATGTTAGTATTTGTGTAAGTGTATATACAGTCCGAACTACTTTTGTAAGTTTTTTACAAATCTGAGACAGGGTCTTACTTTGTGGTTCACATGGTCTCAGAATTAAAAAAAAAAAAAAAACAATTAAAGGAGCCTAATAGATGAGTGTAGTCTTACGGAAATTTCTCACTAGTGTAGAATTAAAGCTGAAGTTGTCCATGTCCTACACTGCACCCCTGCGTCCCCCAGGCCTACCTTCCTATGCCATAGTGTTGCTTTGTTGCTGTTGACCCAGTGCTTACCCCAGAGTTCTCTGTGAGTCCTGACTTGCTAGGCAGTGTTTCCAAGTTGGCCATGTTATCCCATTTTACCACTGTCCTCCCAGCTCTGTGGGACCACGTGCCTGTCCCACCTGTCTGCCCCTGCTCTTGGTTCTTGGCAGAATGACACTGACACCTCTTTGCCTACCAGGACTCTAAAGTATTTGTGGCTCATCACCCCAGGTGAGGCTGCCTGCCTGCTTCCTGTGAGCCCATCCTGGCCTGTGCAAAAGTGTTGTGCTGGTGGGGAGCACACAGCTCTGACAGGCAGGGGATGAGTTTTAAGCTTCCAGGTATGGAGGATCCTGCTTCATATAACAGTGATAACTTAGTGTTAACCTGATCAATGTGGTCACAACTATTATTTTTCTTTAAAAAATTTAGTGCTTTATAAAGGTGCCTGCTTTCTCCACATACGAGAGGTAAGACATCAGTTAATTAGATCAAGATTTTTATTTTTTTTTAAAACCCCTGCTTGTGCCTTGCAGGCTTCTTCTAGAAATGCTGTTCTCTCCTGGTGTCTTTCAAGATACTTTTTATACTGATTGGTGCTGTGGTGCAGCACCCTCTTTACCATGAGTTGTAGGAATCATTCTGGAGTAGCTGTCAAATTTGTCTCCTCAGAGCCCTGGCTCCACTGAGCATTGCCAAGAGGCCAGTGCTGCACGATGTGGAGCTTGGAGTGTGGCTTAGTGGGGCATGGAGAGACTTCCGGGACCTTCTGTGATGGTCTCCTTTGAGTGCCTGGCCACGAGTGGGAGGAGCATGTACATTAGCATCTTCACCGGGAGGCACAGAAAAGAGGTTGTGCTTGTGGACATGGAGTCATTGTTTCACTGAGTTATGTTAATAGCAAACTTTCCAGGGTGCCTTTATTTTTTTGGCCTTATTAAAATGAGATACGTTGTTCATCTGAAACCCAGCATTACATTTTTAAAAAGTTTGTAAGAATAACATATAAACAGAAATCTGAGGAATAGGTGAAACCTCAGCATTCTTGCTTCTTTCACAGGCTGACTTGACAGAACTAGTAGTTGGCTTTCACCCTGACTTGGTTAGTGTTGTGTATTTTGGCTGGACTGGTGGTTTGAACCCAGGCCTTAGATCTGCCAGAAGAGCAGTGCTCTGCCCCTGAGCCACACCCTTATCTGTATGTCTGAGGTCTTTGGTTAAACTAAAGTTAATTAATATTAAATTTAACCGTCTGGTTTACTGGAAAGGTTTTGGTGTCATTTGTGAATGAGAATTGTATAGCTGCCTCTGAATGGAGCAAGACCCTCTTGGCCGCCCCTGAGATAAGCCAGAGTTTCCAGTATTCCATTGTGAGTCCCCCTATGACAGATTTTATCTCTGCTGGGTGGCGACGAAGGCCAGCCTCTCTTTGCCCCTGATGTCCAGCAGCAGAGTGTAATCAGGCAGATGTGTGTAGGCTATTCCTGCTTTGGTCAGCAGGCAAACAGGGTGCCATGTAGGGATTTCTTTAAAGGCTGTGGCTGGGGTATTATACCTAAAGTGAATCTGTACATCTGAAGTCTTTGAGGTATGTTAGTGATATATGAAAACTCAACATTGGGATTGCCTAGGAGAGATCACTGTCCCTAGGCTCCCAGCGGGGAGCAGCTCAGAAGTCCCTCTCACAGGCTGGCTTTATCTTAGAGTGAGGTGCAGGGTACCTGTCCTTGCAGGAGCTTCTGGAATGCCCTGCAAGCTCAACAGAGCTTCCTGAAAGTGTGCCTTTTTTCCTGTTTGAATATGGGGAAAGTTTCCTTTTCTTTGATTTCAGCCTGTTGGTGGAGTCAGGTATTCTGTTTGTAACCACTGGAAACCTGCTCTTCAATGAGGAGAGTAAGAATTTTTTTGGAACTCATTTTGAGAAAGCTGCAATGGAAGAATCTTAAAAATGTTATTTATAAAATACTAGCTTTAGGGAGGTGTGCAAAACATCTAGTTGGTTTCTCAAACAGCATAGTAGTCTGTTTAGAAAATATAAGACTGAAACTTTACAAATTGTGTAACTGTGTTCAGTAGTTGGGAATAAATTGTACTTCTGAGGCAGAACAAGAAAGAGCTATGGATGCTCTCAGCTACCCTTTATCTTCCTTGATTCCCCCTCATTGGGGACCCTGACGCAGCTGTCCATGCCTTGTGGAGTACAAGCCCCGCACACCAGCTCTTCTGTGCTCAGACGCTTGAGAAGCAGGGAAGGCAGAGCTGGAGTTGCCTTTTTTATTCCTTGTCTTGGTCCATTTGTGCTACTGTAACAGATTCTCTGGAAGCCTGGAAGCTTGAAGATCAAGTTTCCACAGTAGGCTGGCTGGTAGAAGCTATTGCTTTGGTTCAGGCTGGGGTGGGGTGGGGGGGCTGTCTAATGAGTCCTTGGCAGAAAGCACAAGAGTAGAAAGGGTCTGCACTTGATCTAATGGCCTTTTCCAAGGCCTGACCAGGAGGGCAGAGCCCTCAGAATTAATCCCTCTTAAAGGGCTCACTTCTTCCTACCATTGCAGTACAAATTATTTTTTATAAGTGAGTTTTGTGGCATTTAGACTTTAGTGACATTAGTGTGATTTCTTACAGCTTGGAAGTACACTCTTTGCCACACACTGCTGTGGAGAAGCTCTTCTTAAGTGTTCCTACACGTTCTTAGATGTGAATCAACCTCACTGGGCTCTCTGGTCTGACAACCTGTAGACCATCTGTTGGGCTAACTCTTTCCAAGGAACTAAATTCAGGCTCCTATGAATATACAAGAGGCCAGCAGCTGGTTGCTGGGCACAAGAGGAAGAAAAGATTTTCTGTTCTTTTTGTAGTATTCGCTCTTCTCTCAGTTGATTCACCCTATGGACACCAGCTCCTGGTATTTTATTTTATGGATTCACAGGTACCCTCTGCTCTGGGCAATGCGATACCAGTCCCCAAAAGAAAAAGACTCCCTCCCCCTTCTCTTGTGGAACTGCTGGAAGCTAAGAGTGTTTGTCTCTGTTTTTTTCTTATTCACAGGGTATAGAAGTATATGATATGCTCTGTCTGGATTTCAGTTTTGTTTTGGTGCCTAGATGATTGACTCACATCTTGATCTTGGCTTAGAATAACTTTGAGAGCAAGTGCCTGCGTGTGCACAAGTAAGAAGTATGCTACCAGACAAGTCTGGCTTCTTCTCTAGGTGTGCTGGGACTTCGGTTTCCCCTCTGAGACAGCCTGAGACCTGGAGAGTCCTGGTGGGTGGTGCTTTGTGCTAGAAACTGGTGAGACCATGCTTGGGTGTGGCCCGGAGTTGGCTCTGCAGGAGTGGTCCAGTCCTTTCCCTTTGCAGTCTGCCCATGGATCTGAGGATCTGAGCTGGGAGGTTGAGAGTGAGGTGTTTTTTAGTTTTCCAGACATGGTCGGTCTTATTCTGTAGTTCAGGCTTGGCCTGAATTCACTGTCGATCTCTGGCTGGCTTAGAACTCACAGCAGTCCTCCTGCCTCAGCCTCTGGAGTTCAGGGATGACGGGCATGTATCACTATACTCAGCTAGAGGGAGGTTTTAGATGCTTTATCTTGCAACTTGTTTCAGGGAGCTGACTTCAGGGGAGCTGAGATGGGCATTCATGAAGGCTCTGGGGGTCCTGTGATTGTAAAGAAGACCAGCATTTCTGCTAACCTCTTGTAAGCAGCTGTCTGTGTGGGCAAAGAAGGCTAGGAAGGTAGTGCCTCCTTGGTCCAGCTTATACCTACTAGTGCCATTGTAATTTGGCCCAGGCTCTTGGCTTTTGTCCTTTCTGACTTTCCACTTGCTGCCTCTGGAGTGGGCATAAGACCTGACCACCCTATGCCTTGTTCCTGGTGATCTCACCACTGCCATAGGCACACATTGAGCAGCAGGTGTCTGGAAACTAGATTGCCCAAAGGGTGGAAACAACACCTCTTTGTCCATTGTGCTAGGGTTCATCTTCTGCTGTCCAGAGGCCTCTTAGGGTGTTGCCCCATTTTGTTCCTCAGGAATCACAATACAGCAGTTGTCCCCAGAGCAGTGAGAAGTTGTGGCTGGTTTGAATTTCTCAGGGAATCTTAAATCCCATCTCCGTGGGTAGATTTTTGTTACCTTGCAACTTTTGTGCCCAAGTTAGTCACATCCTCCTGTGGTTCCTCTCTGTGCCTCTCCCAGGTGGTCTTTGTCCCCATACCTGTCTCTTCACAAGCACCATGGATATCCTTTGTCTTTAGGTTGTGAGCCCATACTTCAGGCTCAAGAAGCTTCACCATTTCCTTCAGCAGACGCCTAAGTAAAGAGGAGAGAGAGCAGTGGTATTGAGTGGCAGCCCAGAGGGGAGCGGCTAGGGAGGAGGGGAGTATGTCAGGCCCATCTCCTTACGAGCTCTCACCTTGGCAGGCCATCTTGCTATCCTGTGTAGTCGTGGCACCTGTGAGTCTAGATAACAGAGCCCTTCTATGTAGTGTTAATGTCAGTCCTGTCTTATGAGATGGTGATGCACATGACAGCTCTGTCCACTGGTGTGGCACGTTACTCACATAGTCTGAGGAAGGACATGTCCACCTTTCACCCTGAGGCACCTGAGGACAGTTTACTTTATTCTTGCATGTCTCTTGGTAAACTTAACAGTGGGGAAAAGCAGGTTAGAATTATGGGTCACTGCGGTTTTTTTATGAATTGGCACAGAACCGTGTGCACTAAATTTGGGTATCACAGATTTCCGTATTAGATATGGAAAGTTTGCTTATGTGTAACACTTGTAATCTGCGAAGGGGAAGTGGAGAATGTTGACTGAAAAAGCAAGCTACAAACTGGATTCAGTATGACCTCATGTTTTGGCTAAAAATATGTTATGGTGTTTTGTCGGAGACTTCTGGATAGTGGGACATTCACTTTTAGTTTTATTTCAGTTAGTCTTTTTATTTTCTTGCTTTGCTTTTTTATTTTTGTAGTGCTGGGGAGTCAGATCCTAGGACCTTGTGTATGCAAAGCTGAGCTACACTCTAGCCTTTATTCTATTTTTTGACAATAAAAAATGCTCTAGTTTTCACACTTTTCTTCTTTTCTGTAAATCCTAAGCCCATAGTGGAATGTGGTGCTGGGTCAGGAGAGCTTAACGCTTTCCTAGGTGACTGTTATGCCTTTTGTTGTTACACAGTGTCTTACTCTGTAGCCCAGGCTAGATTTGCACTCACCATGTAGCCAAAGCTGACTTCAGGTTCACCACACTGCTCTTGCCTCAAATCTCCCCTGCCCAGTGCTGGGATTGCAGGCATGTTTCACCACACTCAGCTTCTAGGTGACTACAGTGGAAAGCACTGGTTTTACTGATGACTCAAAGTGAGGTGAAAGTTGGGAAAGCAGACAAGAAAGAGGTACCTGATATGCATAATTAAATACTTTTCATTAAATTTATTTTTTTGCATCTTGAACCTGGGGGAGCCTGGTAGCTCAGGGATAGCTGCTGTAGTTTTGGAATTTCTTTTGACTTCCTTGGGTCACCCAATCCTGATTGTTGTGAGGCCTTGGGGAAAGAGGAGAGGGGTTAGAACTGATGTGCCCTCACCTCTGACTGGGCAGCTACTTCTATTCCCCAATATAATTTGGTGACAACTTCCTGAATGCACCTGCTTGCTGTTTCCCCAGCAAAGCACTCAGTTTTAGCAAACTCAGATACCAGAGTTAGAGACAGGATCAGGCATAGCAGAGCTCTGTGGAGAGGTCCCTGGGCTGGAGCCTGAATGGCTGGATGTGGTCACCAAGTAACCTGTTGTGGGTGTCCCTCCAACTGGTCGCTTGGAGCTGAAGTGATCAGTAACCTTGGTACAATAAGTAAATCTGGTGTACAGGTATAAGTATAACTGGCACCCATCTTCCAGTGTGAATTTGAAAAGGTGAAGGTAGTTGTTGTTTTTAATGGCACTTAGGATTGAATCCAGAGCCCGTGCAATGGGCCATGCCACATTCCCACCTGCTACCCCCACTGTACTTTTGTTTTGTTTTTTCTTTGAGACAGGGCTTCGCTAAGTTGCCCAGGCTGGACTCTTGTCTCAGTCATGCTCAGTGCTGGGATTGCAGGCATGTGCCACTGTGCCCAGCTAGGATGTCCATTTCTTAATGAGAATTCTGAAGTCTGTTTCTGTGGACCACATTGCCTCATAGGCATGTTGGTGAATGTGCTATCTGGATTCAGGCAGATGACAAACACAGGTATGGAAGATTCTGAATCTACAGGGCTTGGCCATTGCTATGGCTACTGGTCCCTGAGGGATATATAGGTAAAACCTGACTGTTGCAGGACTGCTTCTGGAGGGAGCCCAGCATCGAGGGCATTGGCTCTGGCTTCAGGTGCAGCTTCTCCCCTCACTGGTCCCTTTTCAGGCAAGCCTCCTCCTCTGTGCTGATACAGGGCACATACACTCCTGGAAGCAGTTGCCAAGGCAGTTGCACCTCAAGGAAGGGATTGGTCCAACTTGGGTGTGCTGTGGTCTGCAATGTGGAGACCCCACCCTGCCTTTCCCCTTCCTAATGAACCCTCCAGGTACAGGGGAACCTGGGGAGAGCCTGCTCTGCCCCAGCCGCTGGGCCTCCTGATGCAGGATACGCATGCTGCCTCTGAACTTCTAAGTAGCTTTCCTTGGGAGTGAGAACCAAGGTTCACTGACATCAAAAGTGGTGGAATGTGGAGATAAGAGTGTTGCCCTGCCCCCATTCCCCACCACTGTTTAGAGGAGCACAGAGTGATTTTGGCTGACTGTCCCTTTCTTAGGCATGTGGGCCACCATCTTTCTTGTGGGGCCTGAAATTTGAAAACAGACCTTTTGTGTTTCTAGTATTTTTGGACAGCACGCTGTCCTGTGGAAGTCCATTGTTTGAGTAACTAGAAAGTCATAGCTTGTTCTCAACTAGTATACTTGTCAACATTTGGGTTTTTATTGATGATACAGGTCATGACAGTCACACTGAAAAGTTATTGCCCCCTGTGCAGCCATGGATGAAGGGTGCATGTGCTCTGGGAGTTTCTTGGTGGCTTTTCCCTAATAGTCTGCATTTTATTGTTTCCTTGCCATCCCCCATTTTGGGTGAGCATTTTACTGTCTACTCAGGGGCTATTGGAGCCACCTGGGGAGCAGACATTTCTCTTGTTTTGCTGGCGTTGACACTCTGTCCAACCTTAGGAATACTTTGCTAGTTATAGCCCAGAAGTGCACAGAATCTTTCCTCCCGGGAGTCCTAGTGAGCGGTTCCCTACCCCACTGATGGCAGCTCACAGAGAGGACACTGCCTCCTTCCCTACTCGCTAGCCCCAGCCCTCCTCCCTCCTTCTTGGGAAGCAGCATGGCTTGGTTTCTTGCAAGTTGATCTCCTGCAAATCTTGGTCTCCACCTGGTTTTTGAGTTCTCGCAAAGACTCGTGTGGCTTTACAGCAGAGATGCAGAATGTGCCACCTGCAGTCACTCTGGCATGGCCAGCTTCAGAAACTTCTGAGCTCTACCATTATTGGTTGAAAGGGTTTTGCATCTGAGTGTTAGAAATGATAGCCTTCCACAGTAGGTTTCTCCCTGTATACCCATTTATATTTGGGCCTGTATTGAAACATGAGAGTGGTTTGGAGGTCCAGAAAATTGGGAATCTGAAAGGGTAACTTCTGCAACAGGTTCTTTCTACAATTATTTTTTCTGCATTTGCAAAAAGTTTAGATTAGTAATAATTCTTGGGAAACGGCTGAGCACATTTTTCTTGCAAAAAAGTAAAGCTTTGAAAAGAAAGTTGTCAATGCACACATAAAATGCTGGCATTCTTGAAGTCCTTGGTGTACATCCTGACTCTTGAGTCGCAAGCAGGAGCATGCCTTTAGAGCCTCTGCCAACCTGTTATTGCCCCAGCTCTCTGTGTTGTATGGTCCAGGTCTCTGCCTGAGAGTGGGTTGGTTTAGACTTGCCCATGCTGGTCTTAGATGCCCCAACAAGGAACAGGCTGTGACGCCCTTCAGGTGGAGGCTCTGTCTGTTGGCCTTCAAGTCCCCATTCATGGCAACAAATGATCTAAGCTGTTTAAAAAAAAAAAAAGATTTTTGTTCTGTGTGGAAACAGAGGTAAGATCTCTGTAAGAAATCTTAGATTTTGAAGACAGTAAAAATTTCTGAATGTACTTTGTTTTCTTGAGAGGTGTACACCAATGGCACAGGGTTCTTCTGTATCTGACTGTATAGGATCTGAAATGGCTGAGGTGCAGGTGGGTGGTTCCCGACTTAAGGAGCCAGTCACTGAGAGGGCCACCACAGGGAAGGTGTCTGGAGAAGTTTCACAGTCATTTGTTGTTGAATATGTCTTGCTGAGGTTGTCCATCTCTTGGGGGAGGCTCTTTAAGAGCCTTGGCAGATAAGGTGACCCTGTACATCACACTGTGGGAACATCTGAATTTCTTCCAGTCCTATCACCCAACCTGGCAGACAGGGAATGCCTGAGCCCTCATTAGGCCTTCATGTGACATGGCTCTTCCAAATGATCAAGCTTAAAAATATCTCAGCCTTTCAACCTTAGAAGTTCCCCCCCTGCCCATCAAACTGCACACAAAAGACATAAAATGCACTTTGTCCTCTGTTGCCCTTGCCTTTGTGTTCTTTTTGTTCATGGGAGATAAATGTACCAGCCACTTGGGGCAAGTGTGGGAGAGAAGGGGTGCCATATCAGGCTTATGGCACATGTACTGGCATGTCTGTGGAGAGAGTCACAGAGAGACACAGGGAAGGTGTTTAGAGAGGTTGTGCAGTCAGTTGTCACTGAGTCTGTCTAACTTTGCCACCACTGATTATTTCCACCTATCCTTAGTTTTATGAATATGTTAGTTGTATATAGTCTTCACACATATCTATAACTAAGATAAGAAAACCAGATCAAACGCATCCATGATAGTCCGCTGTGCCTCCTGCCCTGTTACTGTGGTTTTCGGCCTGCTGTGTTAGCAGCTCTGAGGTGCAGGCACTCAGTGTAATGTTGCTGAAGTTCAGTGTGTTTGTTGTCCCTGTGGTGGTTGTCACAGTCGGACTTCAGGGCCATGGTCTGAAATTAGGAGAAAGAAATGGGAATAACAGTGACCTGGTTTAGTCTGTGTGGTGCTGCATATTTATGTTAGTGAGTCATTACGAATGGACTTGTTAGTCATGCAGTGAGCGAACTCATGTGCTTGCTTCTTGTATTTCCTTACTGTTCATTTGGCAAATGTATCAAGGTGCTTTCATCACACCCTTAGATAGGAGCTTTTGTCTTCACTTACAGGAAGTGACCCAAAGGAAAGCTCCGTCCTGAGGCTGTGACTGTCCTAGGTACCTGGTTTGCCTTCTCTCACCAGCTGAATCACAGTGGCTACTTGGAACATGGTAGAATCTCTGTACAGCTTCCTCTCATGACAGAAAGGCCAGACAAGGAACACTGCGAGGTGTCAAGGACGCACTATGGGCTCTGGTTTTTTAGACCACTACCATTTAGGAATACTTTTTAGGGGAGGAGAATTAGTAGGGTCAGTAGCAGAACATACGAAAAAATAGCATAAAATATAATTGATTTCTGTTTATGTAAATTAAGTAAAAATTTAAATTTGGATACCAGTAATTTAAAGAATTGTCATGAGTATATTTAAAAATTTTGTTTCTTTGTTGACACCCCTCTCTTTGCATTCACTTACACTTAAATACTTCCCTCCTTCCATTTTTGGAAATGAGTGAAACACAGCCCTCTACCAGCCGACTTTGTGGCTGTGGCTAGCACCTCATGTGCTACCTACTCCCAGAGCTTGCTTCTGCTGGGGATTGGGCAGCTCCTGGTCTTTGCATAGCACTAAATATGAGAGGGCTTGCTGAACAGCTTCTCTTGTTGAATTTGAAATTGGCCTTCCAGCACTTGAAAAGACATCAGTGTGCAGCTGGGAGTGTTAGATGATGTATGTCATGAGCCCTGCTTTCTCCCTTGCACCCTTAGTACTTACTTTGGAAATGTGTGTTGCTGTTGTTTAGATTTCAGTCTTTTTTTTACTTCAGTATTTTGGGAAATGGCTTGGGTTTGGGTTGCCAGGTGATCTCTGGAGGCCGGTCATGACCTATGTTTTTCTTAGTGTCAAGTAGAAGCTCTTTATTTGATGTCTAGTGTCCTGAAGTGGTAGAATTCTTATTGGGAATAATAATGGGAAAGACAGAATCAAGATGATTTGAAAATGCTGTCTGTGAATTCTCTGACCTCCTGAGTCATTGGTACTTGTGACTGGGAAAGTTAACAGCTGGCTTCAAGGGGACAGTGAGCTATTCTGGAATGAACTCTCAGTGAGTCCCTGGTGCCTGATGGCTTTCTGATCTCACATAGAAAGTTCAATTATTTGTTTAGATTTTTTTTGAAAATATTAACCAAACATGCACAAAATCTGAGAATTTATTGTACACTGTACCCAGCAATAACTAGCGTATTACTAGTTTGGGTTTTTTGGGTACTGAGGATTGAGCTCTGGGCCTTCTCACTAACTATATCTTCAGCTCCCTTTCATTTTGATTTTGAGGCAGGGTCTCATTAATTTGCCCAGGCTGACCTGCAGCTTGGTGATCTTCCTCAGCTTTCCAAGGTGCTGTGATTGATTATAGGCCTGAGTCAATGAGCCTGGCTTAGCCTGTTGTGTTGAGTTTTTTGTTTTGTTTTGAGACAGGGCCTTGCTCTATAGTCCAAACTGGTTCTGAACTCATTGTTGTAGCCAAGGTTGGTCTCAAACTCGGAAAAGTCTCTTGTGAGTTGCTGGGATTACAGGTGTACACTGCCTTGCCCAGCCTGCGTGGTGCTGGGGAGGCAGGTGCTTTTACTTTTAACCCTACTGTGTTAGTCTTACAATCCCTTAGCTTGGCTTTTAAAAACCTCCTACTTGTATTAAGAATTCTTTCCCCATAATAATTTTAAAATTTGAGGGATGGGGGTATAGCTTAGTAGTTAGAGTGGTTGCCTAACAAACATAAGGCCTTGGGTTCCATTCCCCAGCACCACATAACTTGGGTGTGGTGGCATATGCTTGTAATCCCAGCACTCAGGAGACAGAGCCAGGAGGATTGCTTTGAGTTTAAGGCCATCCTGGGTTACATAATGACCTCAAGACTAGGCTGAACTATAGAATAAGGCCCTGTATCCAAAAAATAATAGTAGTAATTTAAGATTTGAGTATTTTAAGCTGAATCTCAGTTACCCTCTCATTTTACCAGTAGGTATTTCAGCAGTATATCTAACAGCTAGATTTTACAAGTGTGCCCTTGATTTCTTTGCGTTTGCCTACTTACATGACAGGCACTATTGGGCTCTGTCTCTGATTGTTTCTCGCAGACAACTAACTGGTGGTCTTTGTTGAGAGACACGTGGATTGGAAAACAGGAGCAGCCTGTAGACCTAGGTTCTGTGTGGCCAACGAGCTGTCATAGGATGCTGCTGGACTCCCTACATTTTGGGAACATTACTAATTTTCTCAGGAAAGCTCTGTAGAGGAAGACACTTGTGGCTTTTCCAGAGTGCTTTGAGTGTTAATGTATATTTAACTATATGCTCTCTTGATCTCTTTCCTTCCCTCCCTCCTTCCTTCCCTCCCTCCATCCCTCCCTCCCTCCCTCCCTCCCTCCCTCCCTCCTTCCTTCCGTCCTTCCTTCCTTCCTTCCTTCCTTCCTTCCTTCCTTTTTGAGACAGGGTCTCATTCTGTGGTCCAGGCTGGTCCTGAACTCACTTTGGAGCCCAGGCTGGCCTTGGACTCACAGCAACCCTCCTGTATCATCTTGATCCTTTTCTTTAAAGTCTACCAGGAGTTGTACGCAAAACTGAAGGTTTTTGTTTGTGTGATAATGGAGACTGAACCCCAAGGCCTTCACCCTGTGCTATAGGTCAAACCCTTTTTTTAGTTTTGATTTCGATGCAGGGTCTCATTAGGTTTCTGTTTTGACTAAGCTGTGCCTAAACTTGTGACCCTCTTGCTGTACTATGGTTATAGGCTGCACTACTGGGTCTGGCTAAGATCTTTTGTTCGTGAGCTCAATTGACAGATCCTGTTGGTGGTGGTTGTGATTGTGTTCATCTTCTCCGTTGTGTGCGCACTTTGACATGCTAGGCAAATGGTTTTGTACTGAGCTCCATCCCCAGCCCCTTGTCCATGCTCTTTGGACACTATTTTATACTGGGAAATGATAGGAGAAACCCCATATTTCTGTGCAGATACAGTGCCGTGACATTCTTGAAACATTGTTGATCTGTTTCATCTTTAGTGTTTGCGTAGACAGTACCTCCCTCCTACTTCTCTCCCAACTCCTTTTCTTCTTTCTCTCTCTCTCTGTTTTCTCTTTTTTGTGGTGTTAGGAATTGAAGTCAAGGCCTTTTCATTGAGTTGTATCCTTAGCTCATTTAAAAATTTTTTTTATATCTTGAAGCAGGGTCTCAGTAACTTGCCCAGGCTGGGATCAAACTTGGGGCCCCACTTCCCTCAGCCTCCTAGAGGCGAACATTAGATTACAGGTGTATGCCAGCCTGGCCACCCTGTTTTGGAGGGTGGGGGCAATCCTTGAATGCCCGTGGAATCTCACTCATGGAGTATACTTTTCCTTGTCCTCTTAGCACACCCATGTAAATGTATATTCCTCTTGCTTCTGTGGACGAGCTCATCCTGCCCTGGAATGCGAGAAACATAGTGGACCTGGGAAAAGTGCCTGATCCTGGTGGGGCTGAGTCTCTTGGTCTGATTGTGCCTGCATACTGCACCTGTGTCATGGGGCCACTGTGAGTATTTCCAGTCTTTAAGCACTAGGTCTTGTAATGTCTGTGCCTCAGTGGTTCAAATTCAACTCCATCCCGTAGAGAGTTCACTCTTGGCTGCCACCCATACCCCATATGCCGTTGTCCTGTGTATAGTCACCTGGACCGTTCTTGCCTCTGGAAGGTCAGCACTGCCTAGAGTTTGGGTAAGATGCGGGGCAATGACTATTTGTACAAGGAGAGATTTGATTTAAAAACCAACCAAAAATATGCCAGATAGAGAAAGGGCTCTGGTGACATTCATCTGCTTTGCTGTTTTGTTGTTTTTCTTAGGTTCACTCAGTTTGGGTTCACATTGAATGTAACTTAGTAGTACCTGAGTATATTTGGCAAAGAATTCTGTTTGGTCATGAAAGTTACCCTGTTTTCTTATTATCTCTTGTTGTGACAAGTATTTATGTTCATTACGAAATAGGGACACTTCCTCTGTGCTCCTCCTTGGTGGCTTTTGTAAATGAAAATGAAGTTTTTAAATTCTCACTTTGCTAGGTCTCATCTGTTATGTTTTAGAACAGCTGATAATTTTACTACCAAACACATTTTTCTTAGGGAGGGAGACTAAAGCATGGCTGAATGGCAAAGCACTGCCATGCCTCTGGCTTCCTTTCCATGTGGTTCCATGTGTCATGAGGGCACCCTTGACCAGCACAGCTTCTTTCTAGTGCAGCTCCTGTGGGTCCTGGGGCTGGAGCTTTTCACTCCCGTGCCACCATTGTCTCAGGGCTGGGAGGTCTCTGGGTTTGTTAACATACTGGAATTGCTGGACTTGGTGACTCTGGAGGTGGTGTTGGGGATGGGGCATGGTGGTGCCCAACATCACTTTCTGGTGGTCTCTGGCTTATCACCCCTTTTGAAAACTCTTCTCCTATTTCAGCAAGGTCCTAAGAAGAAAGAGTCATGCTACTGTACATGCAGGGATTTTAGGAGAGTTAAAAAAGCAAATTTTAGAAATCCCGGTACTTCTTCTGCCATGGAGATTTTGTTTCACTTGACTTAAAATTGCTCAGCCCTTTCTCTGCCATACCTGAGGTTTAGGCTTCCCTCAGGGTCTCCAGCCCTTTTCTCTGTGGCACTATGAGGTCTTTCAGGAGAGAGCTGTGGGGCACCGGGAGGGAGGAGGGAAGCATCATGGTGTTAGGGGAGCATAGGCTCTGTGAGGCTGTCAAGGAGGGTATAGAGCCTCAGGCTCTGAAATTGGTTGAGTCCAGTATGGTTTGTTATTTTCTTGGAATAATTGTAGATCACTTGCAGATACAAGATATAATGCAGAACCGTCTTTTGTATACTTTCCCTAGCTCCCCCAGCGGTAATATTTTGCAAAATGAATGTGCTGACAACCAGGATAGCGGCATCAACAGAACCCTGTGACCTCCTTTCGATGGCCTCAGTTTTCCTGTGTTCAGGTGCATGTGCGTGTGTTTAGTGCTGTGCATTCCCATCAGACCTTAAAGTTTCTGTGTTCAGACCACAGTCAAGACACTGCCAGCTTCACTGTCACACAGATCCTGACTGCTGTTGTTTTCCCGTGTGTCAGGCATCAAATCCAGGGCCTTGCACATACTGGGCAGGCACCCAGCATTCAACCACACCTTTTCCCTTTGCAGCCTCTGACTCCTCCAGTTTATCTTCTGTTTCTGGGTGTTTGTCTGTTCTGGACCTTCCATGATAAACTGTAAAAGTGGCATTGCTTTTGCTGAGTACAGTGTTCTTAGGGTCTCCCTTGTCCGTGCTGAGTTTTGTTCCACTGTCAAGCGCACCTGTCTATTCAATGGATGAACATCTGAATTCTTTTCTCTCTGATCACTGTGAATGAAGCTGCTGCACATGTCAGCAGTGTTGAGGATGGGTTTCCATTTCTCTTGGCCTAATTCCTAGGTGTGGGTTGCTGCACCACCTTACGTTTTGACTCAAGCTTCTTAATCTGGGAGATTCATGTTCTTTTTAAGTGAACTTCTTGAGGCCGTGCACTTGTGGCTCTGATCTGGAGTATGTGTCAGTATTCGGTCATGGCAGATATGGACAGTGTGGAGTCCATTCTTGAGAATCAGGCTGTTCCTTCTAGTTCCTTTCTCCCCCTGGATAGGCAAGGACCCTCCTGTTGCTGTCCCTCCACCTCTTCCACCTTCCTGCCCTCAGATCTTTCATTGATTGCTCAGCTTTTAGATAAAGAGTAAGAGAAAATGTTGCACAAAAACACTTTAAGAATATGTTGGTTTGGACAAAGTTATTATTGGAATTTGGTTGATTTAGGACTTAATGTTCAGACCACTTGAGTAATGTAAGCATTGTGAACAAAATGAGAAACCAGATAGACATGCCCTCATTTGCTGCCAGTGTGGTTCATTAGGAAGCAAGTACTTCTTTTGGGTCCTGAAGAGGTTCATCAGTAGCAAGTAAGTATCCTAAAGACTAATGTTAAAGAACATAACAAGTCCCTTTCCTTTGTACTTAGTAAGACAGAAAGAGGGAATTTATAAAGGAGGTATTTAGAATTACCATTGTAATGTTATTTTCTTGAAATAACTGGTTTTAACTGGTGCAATTGAAAACAGGACCTGGGAAGTAAGTTGCATGTCGGTGGCCTGGGCACACTTTTGTATTGACCCTTCCCAGCTCTGTGTTCCTTGGTGCTCAGCATTTGGAGTGACCCTGGCTTTCCAGTGACACAGCATGCATATGTTCACCAAGGTAGCAAGTTACAGCATGTGGGCTTTGGTGGCCTTGACACAGCAGTGTGAGAAGAAATGTTGGAATTGCCTTTGGGAGAGCCTTTTTTGACGGAGGGAGACTGTACAGTGGAGAATTTCTGCAGGCCTCCATATAAGGGTGACTGACTGGCCAAGGAGGGCTAAGTCAAGGTGAGGCTGTGGCATGGCCTAAATGTGGGGATTGGTGCAGCAGCTGTGTGTTCACAGGGGTTGTGTGGAAGTTTGCTTGCCTAATTGCTGGCTAGTGAAACACTGAGCCCACTGGTTTCCCCTGAAGAAGGAAGCCCTGGCATTGGTTCTGGGTACAGTCAGTGTGCTTTGCAGTTTTTCCCTACACCAGCAGGGTCCTATAACTGCTCTCCCTGGGTGTTACCTCCACCTCCTTTGGCAAGTGTGATTCTCCCCCATACTGTGGATCCCGTATGCATTTCAGGGAAATACTGAGATGTGGAAACGTGGGCTGGTAGGACTTCATTGTCCCTCCTCAACCAAAGTGCCTGCTGCTCCTCTCTGATAAGCTCTGATGGCATTGTTGGAATTGGCTTGTAGAAATTTTCCTGTCCAAACAAAGGATGGACATGGGAGGCATGGATGACAGAGTATGAGGCTTTAATTTTCTTTTTGCAAAAAGGGTGACCTTCCCACATGCAAGTGGAGAGAGGCACACCGAAAACGTCGTTGGTACTGACTTAAATCCCTAGCTCGCAGGTCCCTCCCCCTGCCTGTTTCTATTGGCAGGATTCACAACCTTCCCGAGAAGATCTAAGGCATTGGCTCAGGGCCAAGTTCATCACAACGTCATTACTCAGGGCCAAGTTCATCACGTCATATCCTTGATCCCTCCTCCCCCCTTCCTGTCTTTGTCTGGTCACCTAATCGCGTATGGCATGAAAATGTAAAGATCCGCCATCTTGAATAATGTGCCACTACTACCGCTAGGTGACTCTCACAGCATATTGACATTTGGCATGGAGGAGGCACATTCTTGCAGAGGAGGGCTGCAGCCAGGATTTCTGCCTGTGCTTGGTTAGAGAAAGGCCATGGTCAACGTGCTATAGCCTGTGGCTGTGTCCATCGTAGGCTCTGCCCAGTTAGATTGCCAAACGTGGTTTCCATGTTCTGAAAGGGCTATTCACAGCAGCCCTGAAAATGAAGGACAGGTACTATATGCACCTTAGTAAGTTCAGGTTTGTCACCTGATCCTCTCTAGAAAATGGTTGCTAACCCTTACCCCATGTGCCCTTGGGATTATGTCCCATGGACTGCTGTGCCTCATTGTGAGCAGATCTCCATACCATATGGCAAAGCTGGGTCATGATGGGGGTTAGAGCAGAGGGAACTGCTTCAGTTTTCAGTGAACTCCTGCTTCTTGCAGTCCAGTTAAACCCAGTGTGCATGGGAACTGGTGCCTGGACATGCCCACCCATGCCTGGTCTTATTCACGTAGTTGCTGACAACAGGAGTTGGTGTGTGTGTGTGTGTTGGGGGGGGGGGGGGGTTGGTCAGCAGATTGGCTCCTCTGTCTGCTTCTAGTCCTATGGGCATACCTCAGCTAAGAACAGGGAAAGATCTTGAAGGCAGATTGAGAAAGTCCTGGAGCAACTTGTCTATGGCCAGGCATTTGTGTAACGCAGCCACCTGACGCCTTTGAATGGCCACACAGGAATTTCTTGCGAGTGCCTCTCTTGGGGGCTCTCTGCAGCACACCCTGCAGAAGCTCCTGTTCTCATGCACTCAAGGGTTGTCTTGTATTTTGTACTTTATATTTCCCATGCTTATAATTTAACTCAACCTTACGCTAACACTGCAACCCACAGATCTTTCTGCTGAATTGTAACAGGAATAGAACACCAGATACTTTCACATGTGTGTAAAGTGTAGGTGATACATTGGGGTCCGAGGTGTTAGAACACACAAAAAGATGTCCTGGGTTTCACACGTAAATGTTCGGTGAAGTAGAATCTGGAGTTTCTGAACAGACCTGATGTCTTTCTGTCTTGTTGCTGTGACAAACTACCTGGCATCACCAATTTAAGGGAGGAAATACTTAGCTCACAGTTGCAGAGGATCTCACAGTCTGTTTATGGGCAGCCAACAATGGTGGGTGCACATGGCAGAGACAAGAGAGTTGCTAAACCCTTTGCAGACAGAAGCCAAGTAAGGCTGGAGCCAAGTCTATGTCTGGAGATTCAGGCAAGGCCACAGCTTTCCCCTGGAAGAAGCTGTGGCAGCATTTCTTCTTTATTCCTTTAATTACTTCACACTGCCAGTTGGGCCCCCCATACACTGGGTGTGTGCTTCTCCCGCACTTGTTGCCCACAAGTCAACAACACATACCTAAAAGCTCTGCCTTGGGCACCCCCTCCTAGTCTCAGCAATTTCACACAATCCCTTCAGGCCATATCCCAAGTATCTGTCCCTTCCAGCCAAGCCCTACCTCCCAATAACACCTGGTTCCACTGTTTTCCCACTGCATCCAAATACATGAGGCCTTTGGGGGGGCCACTTCAGATCCAAACCGTAGCAGTGTCTTTTCTCCAAAAACTGGTTAGTCATCTGTTTTGAAAGTTTCATTTAGGCATTTTAGGAATTCACCCCTCTACAGCTGTTTTGAAATGGAGCTCAGGGTAGAACCCTGTTCTGACATATGGGCAGCTGTAGTGCAGCCCAGGCTCAGCCTCTAGCACAGGCTTAGGGAAGGACTCTCCTCTTACTCACCTCACAAATCAGACTTTGGGTATAGGACTGATGAAGGAAATGAGTTCATCTTTGGCAAGAGCCCACACAATATCTAGTAAGGGAAGATGATTCTTGCTATACTTTTGAGACTGTTTTGTTAAATCTTGTTGTTTTGTTTTTGGTGGCTGTCAGTGGTTAGTACTTGGTGGGTTGTTTTGCTTTGCCTTCCAGGCTTTTTTCTTACAAAACAAGTTTTTATGGCATCCTCCAAAAGGTTTGGGAAACACCTTAAGTATGTGACTTTCATGCTAAACTATGAGAGCTAGGATAGTATTATTTCCTCTGATTTACAGTGCTTGATGCCTGTATTACTTGGCCTGCCATCTGCCCCCTTAATATGTTAGGACAGTTGTGAAGGCAGTGGACAGACCTATCCTGGTATTGATTACTTTGGAGCCCAGGGGGGTCATGTGGCTCAGGGGTGATTGCACTTTTTCATCTACTTGAGGTGGTTGACTGTGTGTGTGTGTGGGTGGGTGGGTGGGGGGAGGTGGTGGAGGTTAAATCCATGGCCTCACACTGAGCTACGTCTCTAGCATTCAGGGACAAGGGGTTGCCCAGGCCAGCCTACAACTTGGAATTCTGCTCCATCCTCCCAGATTGCTGGGATTTCATACAGTTGCCACCATGCTGGCTTCTCATTTTCATTTTATGGACATAATGGGGAAGGAGAATTCACATAAAGGGCCCTTCTCTCTGCCAGCTCATCCACATCTCCCCTCTGTCCTTTGGTTATTTTAGGATAAATTCTGAGAATGAAAGAATTTGAACCTAGGTGCTGAACTGTTAGCATTGGTATATGTCCTATAATGGCAGCTGTCACCCTCACAGGGCAGTGAAGACTGGCCCAGACCAACTGTAAGGTTTCTGGGCTCAGGAAGACAGCAGCTACCTTGTAGGGGAGACACATGGACTTTACTTGTTGTTTATTATGTGGTTCCGCACATGCTGGGCAGTTGCTACACCAGTGAATACCTCATTCTTCCTGAAATTTTATTGCAATACAAGATCTCCTTAGTTTCCCAGGTTGGACTTCAGTTTGTGTCCTTCCTGTCTCAGCCTTCAATGTTTTGTTTAGGAGTAGTGACTTGGCCTTACTGATATACCTGAGGAAGGGGCCATGTGGCGGGGTACCCACCAGGTTTCTGTTGTCTGCGGCTCTACCTATTCTATCTATAGTCATCGGGTCCGTCCATTCTCTCCTCCTCCCTGAACCCCCACGCCGCCACACACAAGCTTGCCTGGGACAGCAAATGCTCAGTATACCAGAGGGTGTAAGGACCTTGTCTCTTCTAGGATGGTGATAGGTGTATTGTGTCCCTATAAAGGGGAATATTGGTTATTAAGAACACTATGTTAAATAAGATCAGGATCAGGTCCTTCCGGTTGTCTTGGCTTCAGGTTCGTCTGTGTAAGTCTTAACCACCAGCATTTCTAGCTCTTTCTTTGAGAGGCTCCTCCAGCCTCGGTAGGAATTTCCTGTTTACTTTCTCTTATAGTTTTACATCATTGTAAGATGTAAAACAGGAAGTAGGTAGACTGTGTAAAGTAATACTTCAATATTTAATATTTTCCTTACACTTTCTTCACATATTTGTTCTAAAATAACCCTTTTTTGGATAATAATCTGCTTTCCTTAAACTTCTACTAAATAGAATAAGTGGTGAGGAAAAGAGGGAAGGAAAGGATAAGTTGTTGAGAACACAGTGGCAGCCTGGTGTGGGCTGTGAGGGTGTTGCAGGGTGCCTGTGGTTTGTTATCTGGTATCATGTGGTGCTTGTGGCACAGGAGATGTGCCAAGAAATGTGCTCCACTGGGCTGGAAATGCTCAGCTTACCCACTTGACGCTTAACGTTTGCTGGCCTGGGTGATTTGGTGGATAAGGCCAGTCCTGGAAACATTAGTATAGAGGAACAGAGTGGTCAGGACCTCGTTTTGCAGGTCAGCTACAGAGAGAGAGAGAGAGAGAGAGAGAGAGAGACAGGTGTACATGTCAGTGCCTGTTTCCCAAACAGCAGCAGCCCTGCCATGTACCTTACAGTGAGAAAGAGCCTTGAAAAATGAAGGCCAGTCAGGCTGGGGACATAGCTCAACGATTAGTGCCTTTGTGTCACATATGCAAGACCCTGGACTCTATTCCTCAGCACCAGATAAAAATTAGTTGGGTGTTTATGGCACACACCTCTAATTCCAGCTCTAAAGAGGCTAAGACAGGAAGATTGCTTTGAGTTCAGTGCCAGACTGGGGTGGGTTACATATTGAATTCAGAACTAGCCTGGACTGCAAAGTGAAACCTTGTCTTACCAAAAGTAAAAGACTGAGGGCCAGTTTACTCCTAAGTCCTGTGACTTTTCCTCATCACTCCCCATGGAGGGGCTGCCTATAGATTTGCTACCCCTGGACCTTTCTTGTCAGTGGAATCTCTGCAAGTGGGCCTGGCGTTTTTCAGGAATGTTCATTGTGTGTGTGTAATGGCCAGACATAGCAAGAACCTTATGTTTATAGCTCGCTGGGACTACAGAGGCTAGGCCCATTGTTGCGTGGAGAAAGTTTATGATAGAGTCCTATTTAAGTTAGATAGCATATACATACTTGAAAGATGAGAATCATTCCTTTTAACATAGTCACAGATTTGCAGAGTGCCTCAGAGAGGTAGGTGAGCAGTGTAGTTAACCCTAGCCCACTTCTCTGGGGTCTTCCCAGCTTCTGCCTGCTTCTCTGGGGTCTAGTCCATAGGGCCGTGGATGCTGTCCGCCTCCCACAAATTCTCCTCCTCCTTGCATGCTTGATTTGGGGGTGGGGGTGAGATGATCACCAACACCTAACATGGAAGCTTTTTTCCCTTACCACAGAACCTAAGCTCACTTTTCCCACTAGAATATGCCATTGCTTAAGAGATGGCTGCGCTGAGCATCCTCCATTCTCAGCTCTCCCTCAGGGCCTTGCCATGGTGCTTACCACTCCCGTACTACAGTGTGCCTGGTTTCAGTAAGTTATGGCTCCAGCACTATTTCCCTGAGGCACTGCTCTGTATTCCTTTGTGGTCAACATTACACTTCTACCCCAGGAACCCAGACATGAGTGTGCTTTGGGTCACTTTAGATTACCTTTTTTAGAGTTCATCAGGAATGGAATCCTGCATTATGTAGTCCTTTGTGTCCAATTCCTTTCACTGGGTACAGGCAGCGTTCAGCTGGGTCAGGATAGCATATCTTGATAAACCTGTATGTAATTTCAAGTTTTTAGCTGTTGTGAGTAAAGCTTCTATGAATAGTTACATGTAAAACGTTATGTATTTTTTCTTTGCCCTTTTTTTTTTTTCCAAGTCTGGTAAATTCCTAAGACTAGAATTCTGGGTCATACGGCAAGTGAATATTTAGCTTCTGTGGAACTTGCCAGAGTCTTTTCCAAAAATGATGAAACAGTTCTGTTTTCTCAGCAGCAGTGGAGGAGGCTAGTGCTGTCTGGGCCTCCCTTGGTGGCTGTGCAGTGTAGTCAGTCCTTTGATGTTAACTCTTCTAGTAGATATCTAGAGGTGTCCCAGTGTGGTTTTAATTTTCATTTCTCTAAAGACAAATGATACCGACCATCTCTTTGGAGGAGGATAAAGTTCATTTATGCATCTTCTTTGGTGGGGCATTTATCTTTACCTTAATGTTTGTCATTTTTAAAAATTATGTTACCTTACCAGGTTTTGAGAATTCTTTATATATTCGTAGATATGAGTCTCCGCCAGAAGTAGCATATGAAAGTTTTTCCTGAAAGGTTTGTCTTTTCATTTTTCTTCATGTACTCTTTTGGGGATGGGGGGAAGAGAGACAGGGTCTAGTTCTGAACTTACCCTAATTCAGGCTTACCCTGAACTCATTAGATAGCCCAGGCTGGCCTCAAATTCATGTCATTCCTCTTGTACTCAGCTTCCTGAGTGCTGGGATTACAGGCATGTGTCTCCACATCCAGTTGATGTAGTGCTGGGGAATCAAACTCAAGGCCTTGTGCTTGTTAGGCAAGCACTCTTAACCACTGTGCTATTTATTTCTCCAGCTCTTTAATAGCCTCTTTTGAAGAGCAAAAGTTTTTTTTTATTTTGATAGAGTTTAACATAATAGTATTTTCTTGAAGCTGTTTTTTGTCTTCTTTAATATTTGTTTCATTATCACAAAGATTTTTCTCGTATTTTTTCCTAGAACTTACATCATTTTGTTTATACAGTATAGTATAGTTGGTATAATTTTTATTCAGCAATATGTGATGGGTGATTATAAGGTATTAGGTAATATAAACTTATAATAACTGTAATTCATTTCAATTTGAGGTTATTTCTGCTTATGGTATGAGGTGGTAAAGTTAGAGACCTTGTTTTTTGTGTAAGGATATTCATTTATCCCACCATCACTTTTGGGAAGGATTGCTTTACCTCAATTAAAAAAAAAAAACAAATCAGTAGACTGTAATTGTGAGTATATTTTGGGGTTCTATGTTGCATTGATCTGTTTATGTACTTTCTTCCACAAGATCAGTCATCCTGTCAACATGACGAACCAGGTGCCACATTAGTGCAGATGTGATTTCCTTTCGGTGCAGCAGATTGAGTGAGCAGCACTAACAGGTGACCATCATGGGCACGCTTCATGTTCAGAAGTCAGTCATTGTCATAGGCCATGAGGATGCACAGTTATTATTGTAGGATTATTTTAAAAGGTGCACAGATTAAAAAGTGGTATTGGATGGAATTCTGTACTTGTTCCTGAGAAGAATGCTTGCTGCGAAGTGCAGCCTGTCAAGTGATGTGAGCGGTATGTACTTCCACTTCATGCCCAGTGGAGAAAGACCAAGTACTTTCTGCCAATGCTAAGTATATAATGGTGTGTTCATGTTCACCTCTTTTTGTTCTGTCTCTTTAAAAAAATAACCTTTAATTTCAGTTTGACCCTGCATTTTACAAAAATTAAATGAAAAACCAGTAAGGAAAAAATAAGACATAAAGCTGCATATTTTCGTTTCCTAGAGAATAAGCCTTTTCTTTGTTGCATGTGCACATATGTACATGCATATATGTGTGCACATGTGTGTGAACACGTGAGATGGTCTTTTTCACGTGTCAGCTTCACCAGCTGCTTTGCCAAGTGACTTAGATGTTAATTAGGTGTGTGATGGTATTTTAGGCTGTGGTTACTACAGCCATATCATCTAGCTTGAGTAGGTAGGTCATCCTACGTGGTGGGGTTAATTTGACCAGCAGAGAAGCCTCTCCTCCTCATGGTTGTGTGAGCCAGCTTCTTACTGTGTGTCATCTACTTCATCCACATGAATCCCGCCTGATATTAGTACATAACGTGCATTTGCCAATTTTTAAAAATACTGCTCAGTTTTGTTCAGTGAACATGACCTCTTGATGTCTATATATTATTATGCCTTCTAAAGCCTGGACTATGGATGGGAAATCTCTCTTTTTTGCCAAGGGCTATTTAGATATTTATGATGTCTTACGTGGGCCATAAAATTATCAACTTAAAAATGCGCCTGCTGAATTTGTTAAAATCATGTTGAAAGTGCTTCTGTTTGGGGAGGCTTTGTTGAGGCTAGATGGTCCCCATCCCTGGTCTAGAGGCAGGGCAGGCGTTTACACTCCAGGTGCCTCTCCTAGACCCACACACAGTGTTGTCCCATTGGTGAAGATTGAGCCATTTGTTATGCAGAAGCCCTCCCCTTCTGGTTGTCTTCCTGCCCTCTCCGATTTTGTGGTCTTTTTGTGTGTTTGGTTGTTCCTTTGCTTGGCCTTTATTTGCCCTTTGTTTTTATGTTATTCCCTTCATCGTGTTTTCCTTCTACACTTCTAGGCATGTATTCTCATATTAAAAACCTTGTTAATGATATGTACATCTCCCCCCGCCCCCACCCCAGAACTACTTAGCTAGGTTACCTGATTCACTGTGTAGCATCTTTCTCAATTTCCATTTTCACTGTTTTAAACTGTACTTTTGATTTCCTCTCTGAGGTACTTAGAGTGCATTTCTAACGTCTGTTTTCTAGTCTCCTCCTCTCTCAGCTGTGGTTCAGGAAGCTGCCCTTCTGTTCTGTGTGTAAGTAGGGTTTTGTGCTGGGATGCTGTCCATCAAGGACATGGGTGCCCTGTGCCTCTTGGCTAGATGGTGTGTAGATGGGTGCTATTTCCACATTTTCTGTGAGAAGATTCAGTGGAGATGTGTCATTGGTCTATCCTGTAATGGCAAGCATTGTACTGCCTGTCCCCTGTGACTGTGGCTCTATTTTGTGCTTTTGCTGTCTTTGAGGCTCTCATAAGCACATACTCATAGGAGGAGCCTTGTGCTACGTGGCAGGGGTTCTAGCTCTTTCGGTGCACTTGACCTTAGGTCTCATCCACCATCATTGCAGCATCCCCACTGCATGTTTGTTCAATATTGACCTGGGCTAGCTCTTATCTCCTCAATCTTTGGATGCTTCTAGAATTCAGTGTTGGAGGTTCATGCATGTAGTCAGGTCTATCAGTTACTTTTTCCTTAGCCTCCTCTAAGCTGCCAGAGGGCATTCCCCCCATATTTATTAGTGTACATATATGGGATATGCAGTGGTTACATTGAGCTTGAGTGTTGTGTGCACGTATATATCATGACAGCATTATAACCCTCCTCTTTATTAGCCAGAGATCATTCTTGAATGCTCTGCTCTCTTGACCTGTAAGCCTCATCTCCCAATACTGCTGTATTGGGATCAGATTTCTAATGTGAGTTTGTGTACTTATTCAGAATATAGCACTATGTCTCCTATAAACATTTGCATTTTCTTCTATCACATTGATCTTATTGTGCTTTCTATTTGTTTTGACTTTTTCTTCTCCCATTTTTCCTTTCTTTTTCTTTTCTGCCTACACATTTGGGAGTCAGTCATTTCTGTTCTGTGGTGGCTGCTCCCCAGTGTCCCACCTTCTGTGACCACAAAGTAGTTTTCAGCATGGAATTTGCAGGGAGATGACCTGGCAGCTCTGGACTTGCCCTGTGCACTGTGAGCTCTTGCTAGAGTTATGTCCTATGTTGATGTATTTTCCTATCTGTTCTACTAGCCGTTACTTTTCACATATTTTTCATGTGGTATTTTTCACAAAGATCTTTATAATGAAATTAAAGAAATGAGCATATATAGCTTGGTGTTGTCTCAAGGATCAAGGCAGAAACTTTGGTGGTTCTCTTATGCATTTGCTGTCCTTCTCTCTCTAGTGGCAGTGCTGCTCTGTGCTTCCCGTTGCCTCATGGTCAGTCTTCGGTGGCTCCTTTTGTGTCTCTCCTCTGCAAGTCCCAGATAGCACCTGACACAGTGGACTGGTCCTCAGTCTCTGAGGACAGACACTGCTCTCCAGGAGCTGTCCCAAGAGCTGAGGCAGTCTTCATACAACAGGGAAGAGCAAGGCTATTTCATTCACAGGTTTGGGCCAATGGAATGTTTTTATCTGCCAGCAGATAAAACCTGTATCATTTGGTCTGACACACAGACCTATGCAGGGATTCTGCAGGGAGCATGTTAACAGTGCCTGTGATGGTCCTAGGAGGTGAGGGGGCTCTCTGATCAGTGGTAGAGGTGAAGGGGTGTCATTGGAACTCTTAGCTCCAGGCTCCTCCTTTGTAGTGAGGAAACAATGCCCTCTGTTCAATGGAGGCTAGTTAGAGGCCCTGAATAAAATGACATAGGAAAGTAAAGTACCATGCCAAGTAATTTGAAATGGATTGCTAGTCATTGACCTGCAAGGCTGAGGAGATGCCACTTATTATATTTGACTTGTGTGCTGTATGCTTTAATCCACTTCCCCCAAGCTTGGAGTAGGGGATTTCCCCAATTTATAGGTGAAGAGACCGAGTCATTTGAATCTCACTTGCTGGTTTCAGGCAGTGAGTGGTGGCGTGCTCTGGAGGTGGATGGTCTTGGTGTTTGAGGACATGCTGTAGACTTGGGCCATGTGATGGAGCCATGCAGACTTCCTGCACCTGAAACAGTCTTGTTGTCAGTGATTCCCAAGACGCACACAGTGCTCCTCTGTTAGCTTATTGCATTCATTGGAGTAAGGAAATGAGTCCTATTTTTTCTTGTATTTGATACAGATAATAACAATCACCTTGAGAAATTGGTGCATTTATGTATTACATCTAGATCATTTTTACTGCCTGCTCTAATCCCCACTCCCAACCCCCATTCCCTTTCTCCCTCCACAGAAATAGGCTTTTTTCCATCTCTGTTTTACTATGTTCTTTTATTTCTTTTGTGGTTTGGCTTTCTTGTGCTAGAGAAGAGGTGCAGTAGTTAACCTTCTGTTTCTGATTTGTTTCGCTAAATGTCATAGTCTCAAAGTCCATCTATATTCTTACACATGATTCAAATTTACTTTCTTTAGGTACTCTAATGTGTAAATATACTACATCTTTACATCTTTTTCATTCATCTGTTAATGGATATATCAGCTGCTTTCCAGTATTTAGCTATTATAAGTTGTGCTGTTATAAACATGGTTATGCATGTATTACTTTTTTTTTTTTTGAGACAGGGCCTCAGTCTGTAGACCAGGCTGGTCCTGAACTCACTGTGGATCTCAGGCTGAACTGGACTCATTGCAGTCCTCCTGTCTCAGCCTCCCAATTGCTGGGATTATAGGCGTGCACCACTATTCCTAGCTTATGTGGTACTGGGAATCCAACTCTGGTACTCAACACTTGACTTAGCACTTGCTAGTCAAGTGCTTTAGCCGCTGAGCCATTCCTCCAGCCACACACATATCACTCTTACATGATGACTTCAACTCTTTTGGGTACAGCTGAATTAAATGGGGTATCTATTTTCAGTTTTTTGAGGAACCTACTTACTGCTTTCCATAAGGTTGTACTAGTTTACAGTCCCACCAGCAACGTTGAAGGATACCTTTTTCCACAATCTTCCCAATGCTTTTTTTTTTTTTTTGAGTTCTTTATGCTAACTGGAGTTATATGGAACCTCAGTGTTGTTTTAATTGGCATTTCTTTGATGGCTAAAGATGCTAAAAATTTTTTTTCTTGTATTTATTGTCCATTTGGACTTCTTAAAACTAGTAATTTCAGTTACCTATATTTTGATTGGGTTTTTTGTTTTGGAGGTTCTTTGTTTCAGTTCTTTATATATTCTAAATATTACGCCTTTGTCCTGAAAAGTAGCTGGCAAAATTTCTTCCCATTCTGTTGGTTCTTTTTTCATTCTGCCGACTGTTTCCTTTGCTGTGCAGAAGCTTTTTAATTTGATATAATCCCATTTGTTGATTCTTGGTGTTATCTCAGGTTCATTGGGTGATTTATTGAGAACATCCTTGTCTTTGCCTGTGCCGTCAAAGTTTTTGTGTATTTTATTTTTAGCAATATTTGAGGTTTAGTTTGGAAGGATTAATGCAGTTGTTGAGATTAAGAAACATCCAGAGCAGAGCTTTCAGGTATGTGACTGACCTTTGGACCCAAAGATGAGAGAACACCACTCTGGGTATGGGTAGTCCAATTGATAGGCTTAAGCTAAATAAAGGAAAGAGAGAAAAAATTATTACAGCTTTGCCTTTATCTCCAGACACCAACTCGGTCCTCCCTTATTTGGCTTTTTGTCTGCCATAGCATAGAGTTTTTCTCCAACTAGAACCTCTGCCATGTGTTTCCACTATCGGAGGCAGCCCATGAATGGACTGTGTGTGTGATCTTCTAAACTTATGAGTGAAGTCACATAGCATTTAAAGAGCTTGCCTAGCAAGAGCAAGGCCCTGAGTTTGATTTCCTTGCAGTACATCAATCCAGGTGTGATGGTCCCCGACTGTAAACCCAGAACACTGGGAGGCTGAGACAGGAGGATTGGAGCTCAGTAAGGCTAGGCTGGGCAACCATAGGTAGGTGAGGATCAGCTTGAGCTACAGAACAAGACCCCATCTCAGATAGATGGAGTCTCTCTCTCTCTCTCTCTCTCTCTCTCTCTCTCCCTCCCTCCATCCCTCCCTCCCTCCCTCCCTCCCTCCCCCTCTCTCCCCCTCCCTCCCTCCCTCTCTTTCTCCCTCTCTCTCTTCCCCTCACCCCCTTCTCCCTCCCTCCCCCTGCTAAAATAAATCTCCCCACCAAGTTGTTGTGAACAAATAAGTAAAACAAGCACGGTCAGTGTTTTCCATTTTAATGTATCTACTACTTTGATACATTTTTATTTGATTCTCGTATTTGGTGAAAGAGGTAGGTCTAATTTTCATTCTGTTGCTTGTGGTTAACTGCTTTTCAGGCACCATTTGTTAAAGAGGCTATCTTTTTTTCAAGCAAATGTTTTTGGTTTCTTTATTAAAGATCAGATAGTTGGAAGTGCCCAGCATTGTGCCTGGATCCTCAGTTCTGTTCTTTTGGTCCCCTTGTCTATTTTTGTGCCAGTACAGGGTGGGTTTTATCATTGTTGCTGTGTAATGTGACTTGGTTGATGTCCAGTATTAGGATGCCTCCTGCTATTGTTCTATTGCTGGGGATTATTTTGGCTATTGGCAATCTCTTCTGGTTCCATATAAATTGTGGAACACAAATATTGTTAATATTTTGATTGGAATTGCCTTGAATCTCATCAGTTTTGGTAGTATGGCTGTTTTGATGATACTGGATCTCCTTATCCAGTGGAGGATATCTTTCCATTTTCTAATATTCATTTTGTATTTTTGGAATATTGTATTTTTCAGTGTAGAGATCTTCCATTTGCTTAGTTATGTTGATGCCTAGCATTGTTTTTCTGATCTCTTTCTCTCTGTTTTCATTGTTGCTATAGAGGAATGCTATTGATTTTTGTGTGTTGGTTTTATATCTTGCAACTTGGTTGGATTTGTGTATTCTAAAAATCTTCTGTTGGAGTTTTTGCGTCCTCTGTGTAAAGTATTATGTCATTGAGAAGTAAGAATAGTTTGATTTTCTCCTTTGCTGTGCATATTCTCTTTATTTCATTCTCTTGCCTGATGGCTCTGGCTAAGGTTTTGAGCAGCATGTTGAATAGAAGTGGTGAGAGTGGACACCATTGTTGTGTTTGTGATTTGAGGGGAAAGGCTTTCAGTTTTTCCCCATTTAAAATGATGTTGACTATAGGATTGTCCTAAATTGCTTTTATCAAGAAGACCCTTCTGTACTTATTTTCATCAGGGTTTTGAGCAGGAAGGGATGTTGTATTTTGTCAGCAGCCCTTTCTGCATCTGTTGAGATGATCATGTGATTTTCTTCCTTGTTTTGTTGATGTGTATTACATTAATTGATTTATGTATGTTGAACCATTCTTGTATCCCCAGGGTGAAGCCGCCTTAGCCATAGTGTATAATTTTTAAAAATAATTTGTTGTATTCTGTTGCAAGTACCTTATTGAAGAGTTTTGCGTCTGCACCCATTTAGTAAATAGGCCTGTAGTGTTCTCTCTTTGCTTGGTCTTTACCCAGTTTTGTGATCAGGATGATGCTAGTTTTCAAGAACTTTCATAGTGTCCCTTCTCTTTGAAATTTCATGAAAGGGTTTGAGAAGCATTGTCATTGTCTTGGTTGCTTATTCATTCTTGGAACAGGATGCCCACAACCTAAGGGAGGAAAGATTTATTTTAGTTCACAGTTTTAGAAAGCCTCACACAGTCAGTTCATGGCAGTCGTCAGTGGTAGAAGCACATGGTGGAGGTCTAGTTGGAAAAAAGCTCTTCACAGCCATGGCAGACTGAAAGCCAAGTGATAGAGGAGCCAGTGGATGTCTGGAGACTAAGGGAAGGCCTCCTTTCTTTACTTGTTCAAGCTGCTAGTTGCCTCTGCTCCTACCCCATACCCTGGTGGGAGTGGTTCCCCCCCACCCCTACCTCCCTGGCCCACAAGGAACACACCTGAAAGCTCTGCCCTGGCACCCACCCCAACCCCATCTCAACAAGTTCACATAATTCCTACAGGTCAAGCCCTGAATATCCCTCCCTCCCAGCCAGGCCTCTCACCTTCTAATAATAAACAGTTCCACAGATATCCCACTACATCAGAATACACGAGGCTTTGGACCGGGGGCGGGGGTGGGGGGTGGGGGGGGGAGAGGCACTCCAGATCCAAAATAAATCAGGTGCCAACTCTTCCCTGAAGTTTTGATGAAAATCTGGAATGGTTCTGTCAGGTCCTTGGATTTCCTTTGCTGTCAGATTCTTCATTACTGCCTCAATTTCATCCCTGGTTATCACTCTATTCAAGGTTTTTGTATCTTCTTGGTGCAATTTTGGCATATCATATTTGTCTAGAAACTTATCCATTTCTTCTGGTTTCTTGAATTTATTGGAATATAGGTTTTCAAAATAGTTTCTTATAATCCTCTGAATTCCACAGAGTGGTGATTGTGATTGCACTTTTTTCATTTCTAATTTCATTGGTGTGATTTTTCTCCTTTTGATTTGGCTAGAAGCTTGTTGATCTTATTTATTCTTTTGAAGAACCAACTCTTTGACTCACTGATTTTTGTTTGTTTGTTTGTTTCAATTTCATCAGTCTCCACTCTCTTATTTCTTTACTTGTACTGCTTTTTCATTTGGCTTATTTATTTCTCTAGGACTTTGAGCTACATCAGTAGGTTGTTGAAACTGCTCTTTTTTTAATCTGTGCATTCGTAGCTTTAAGTTGCTCTCTTTATACTGCTTTCATTGTATTCTATAGATTCATGAATTTCCTGGTTTCTTCTGTGACCAATTGCTTGTTCAGTAATACATTATTTAATCTCCAGGTATTTGTGTAGTTTCTGAAACTTCTTTGCTGTTGATTTCTAGTTTTATTCCACTATACTACTCTGTAAGTACAAAGGGAATTATTTCGATTTTGGGGGTATTTATTTAAGCATGTTTTGTGCCCAAGGCTATGGCCTGTTTTGAAAAAGGTATATTATTCTGTTGACATTGGCTAGAGTACTCTAAATATCTGTTAAGTTCATTTGTTCCATGAAGCTTATGTTTCTTTGTTGTTTTGTTTTTTTGGGGAGGGGGGTCTGGTTGAGTTATCTCTTTGTGATAATTGGGTATTTAAGTACCCTAGTATGATTAGATTGGTGTCTGTTTGACTTTTCATGTCCAGTATTTTGTTTTATGTAATTCAGTATAACTACACCGGGTACATATGTGTTTATAAATGTAAGTTCCTCCTGTTGGATTGTTCCTTTTACCAACTTCTTCTCTCCTGATCTGTTGTTTCAGCTTAAAATCTGCTGTGTCTGAGAATAGTACAGCTACTCCTGTTTGGTTATGGGCTCCCATATCATGGACTGTTAGTTTCCATTCTTTTACCTTCAGACTTTGTGGTTTTTGTGGGTTAGTGTGTCTCTTGCAGACAACAGATGGTTGGGTTTGCTTTTTGATCTACTTTGTTGGTCTCTGTCCTTTGATTGGCCATTTAAGACCATCAATATTGAGAGTAATGATTGTAAGATTTTTATTGAATTCTGTCATTGTCTTGTTTTTCTGGTGTTGGTTCTTTTTTTGTTTTCCTTTTTGCTGCACTTCCCTTTTTTATGTTTTCTCTGAATTCTTTGGTGATGTTTTCTCTGTCTGTAGGATTCCTCGAGTATTTTCTGTAATGCTGGCCTAATGACCATAAATGTTTTTAGAGTCTTTTTGTCACGAGGAATTTTTACCTCAATTTTCAGAAATAATTTTGTTGAACACAACAACCTTGGTTGACACTTAAATTCTTTTAAAGCTTGAAAGATTATATTCCAAGCTCTCTCAGCCTTTAAAGTTTGCATTGAGAAATCAGTGGTGATTTGGATGGACTTGCCTTGGTAGGACAAAGGCTGTTGTTCTCTTAGTGCTTTTAATATTCTCTTTGAGTTGTGTTTCTCAGGTTTTGATTAAGGCATTATGTGGCAAGGTTCTTGTCTGCTCAAAGTTATTTGATGTTCAGTTATATATGCTTCTTGTGCCTACATATTGATTTCTTTTCCTAGATTCAAGCAGTTTTCTGCTATGTGAATAAATTCTTTATACCTTTGTGCTGTCTTCTGCTTTTTCACACCCATTGGTTCTTTTTGAGTCATTTGACAATTGTTGTATCCAGCTACCTTGCTCACTTATTGTTAAGTTGTCATATCTGACAGGATTGGGTGCGTTCAGGGTGGCATGGTTGTAGACTTGTTGTCATATCCAATTGCAGCATTTAATTCATATTTGCTTTCTAAGTCTAATACTGTACCCTCACAATGTTCAAGCTGGCTTCTTTTGCTTTTGAGTGAGTTTTTTATATCCTGAATTTTAGCTAGATGTCTTTTGAGATTTTCCACTTCTCTACCAGAATGCTCCTTCATATCCTTTGTTGCCTTGTTTACCTCAGCCAGCTTTTTATTTGTGCTGTTTGTTTGGTTCAGTAAATCTCTCTATAAGCTCAATATCATGTCTTATGTTTAAGGATATCTTGTTGGAACATAAGTCCACTTGGTTTTTTACTTTCTTTCTTATAAGTTCCACCCTTTTAGGCCCAAGATACTATTTTCTTAGGAGCCAGGCATCTCTGTATGTGTCCTGTGGCATTGATTAAGGGAGGAAGTCTGAAGGCCAGTGAAGTATAGACTCAGACAAAGCCACAGAACACAATGGAAGACATTTACCCTGTACTTGATTTCCTTCTTACTAGAAGAGCTTGGGTTATTGGCCCTTCAGTGCTCTGTGGGTCCTGTGAAGGTGGGTCAAGATTTCATCACTCCTCCCCAGGCAGTGCCCAGCCCTCAAATTCAGACACCACTGAAATTCCAAACAAGGCTGATTTAGTAGGAACTTGTCACTTCAAGTGCCTCCAGTCTGTCCTAATGTGTCTGTCTTACTCTCTTATTACCCTAAGCAGATGAACTCCTGCATTCTGTTTTAGAAGTAAATTGCTGTAGGCTATAGGCGTAGCTCAGTAACTGGAGCCCCTTTTCTCTGACATCACATGCTTAGTGGGCATGGTGGTGTATGTAGGGCTGTAATCCAGTACTCAGGAGGCCAAGGCAAGAAGAGTGCCATTAGTTGTGGACCTACCTTGGCTGCAGAAGGAGGGAAACCCTGCTACAAACAAATACACAAATACTTCATACAAACATGAACCTGAGCTGATTTTTACTTTTAAAGGTTTTGCCAGGGGTGAGATTGAAATAGCTCTACCTTTAAAATGAGTAAATTTTCCCCACTATTTTCATTAATATATTACATAGTATTTACAGTGAGTTTGGGTATTTCCTGCACATGTGCATCATATCAACTTTACAACCCCTTCCCATTTTTGTCCCTCCCACCACCTCCCTAACCCTTCCCCCAGCTCTGGCTATCACTTCATGTGGTTCTATAGAATGTCTGTGTTCTGGGTTTTTCAAGTCAGAGAAAGTATACAGTACTTAACATATTAATCTTCCGCACCTAAATCATTTCACTTAAGTACCCACTCTTAACTCAGCTTCCTATTCCTTGAATGGGTCGCAGTAATTAAATCTTGATTTCTCTTTTCTGAATCCAACCAGTCCCTTTATTGGGATATTTACCAAAAGTTTTTTTTTTTTTTCCGTATTTTGCCATATCTTTGTTGCTATTCTTAAACCTAGCCTTACCTACGAGTTCACATTAGAAAATAACTACAAACGTGTAGTTCAAAAGACTAGTAAATTTGGGAAAGAAGGGAAAAAAAAGTTAAATTTCAGATGCCTTAGCTGAATACTGGAAGGTACATACTTGTACATTCACAGGGTTATCTTTATGTCAATCAGTTTTCTTAGGATAAACTTTCATCAGTGACCTAATAAATGAATTGTTACAATAAAACAAAGTTAAAACTATATCACATTGTTACATTAAATGAACTTAAAACTCTACCACATAAATATACTTAAAGTGACAGATAGGAAGGAAATTTAGTTATTTCAGAATTTTTTTAACTTTCATAACTTATTTACTCATATTTCACTGATTACTAACATACTTTTTTCTCAGCTCATTCTCCTCTAGCTATTGTCGCTTTTTCTCTAAGTCTCCTTTTAAGTATTCTCTGCAGTACTGGCTCAGTGGCTGCAAATTCCTTTAAGCTGTCGATATCATGAGAAGTTTTAAGTTCTCCCTTTAAATTAAAAGATAATTTTGCTGGATATAGTAGTTTTATTCGGCATTTATGTTCTTTTAGTGCTTGGATGACATTGCTCCATGTTCTCCTGGCTTTTAGAGTCTGGGTTGAGAAGTCTGATGTTATCCTGATGGGCTTATCTTTGTAGGATACCTTCTGTTTTTCTCTTACTACTTTTAGTATTTTCTCTTTGTGTTGGGTTTCTAGAATTTTAATTATGATCTGTTGTGATGAGGATCTCTTCTGATCAAAGTTGTTTCATGTTTTATATGCCTACAATAGTTCCATGTTCATTTCTTTTCTTAGATTTGGGAAGTTTTCTTCCATAATTTCATTAAACATGTCCTTTAAACCTTTTGTTTTGTCCTCAGTCTTCTCCTGGACTCCCATAATTCTGAGGTTGTTTTTCCTTGAATCATCTATCAGCCATTGTAATGATTCGCTTTCTTTCTTGTTCACTTTGTGTTCTTCACGGCCTGGCATTCTGATACTCTATTCTGAAGATGTTTAATGTGGATGCTTATTATTTCCTGTGTGTTTTTCACTTCCTGAATATCTGCATTCAATTTTTCTGTATCTCTGTCATGTTCTTCTCTAATTTCTTGTATTTTCTTCATTGTCTTCTGGTATATTTCTTCTTTGGTCTCCTCTATTTGCTTTTCAAGGCTTGCTTTTAGCTTAGCTATGTGTTGGTGTAGCTTGTCTGCTGTCTTATTTACTGCTTTAATTCCTGCTTTAATTCAGTGAACATCTGGACCCAGAAGTATCCATCCTTTTTGCCATTTTCATCTTTGGATTCTGCAATTTCAGTATTCCTGGTATCATCTCCTGGGGTGTCAGGTCTTTTTTGTAGGAGATTTGTTACCACGTTTCCCCATGGTTCTGCTATCTCTGGCTGTCTCTCAGGCTGAGGTTCCGGCTCCAGACTTTGCTCCGTATGTAGTCTATAGATGCCGGCAGCTCGAGGCTGCGCCGAGTTGGCTGCTTTTTTCCTCCTCTTCCGATGTGACGTCAGGATTTCTGACCCACCTGCAGCCTCCTGTCCGTTGTTGGGGTGCTCCATCATCCCAGCTTCGTCACATGTTCCGGGCCCGTGCGAGCTTTCCTCCAGCCATTTGCAGCCAGCTGTGGTGGCTTCCTGGGCTGCTGGGATTTTTTTTTTTCTCTGTGCTTTTGATGATCCTTCAGAATTTCTGACCTTCCCCTGACCTCCTTTCAGTTGTTGGGGATGCTCCTCTCTTTCCTAGCTACACCAAACACATTTTTTTCTAACTAAATGCTCGACTTTTTTAAGTGGGTCGATGAGGAGACATTGTGCAGTGCTGTTCCTCAGCTGCCATCTTGACCGGAAGCCTCTAAAATGAGTAAGTTTTGGAACTTAACATTTTCCATCTTTCTTTGGTAACATAAATGGTCTTGAATAAAAACCACTGCATTTAAACAGACATGAATGTATAATTTCTATTCGTTCCACAGCCTGGATTTGGAATTAGAGAGCGTATAAATGATCATTTGTAGGGCATTTGATACTAGTCTTATTTCCTTTACCTCTGAAGCCTCACCTGTTGCCTACTGGGGATAAGTCGCTAGCTAGCTACTGAAAGACACTGAGTAACCAAAGGTGTTTATTCTTTTTGCTCTTATGTTTTGACATATTAAATTGTTTCCTTGAAATACTTAATATTTAATGATTATGAGAAGTATATCCAAAGGACCCATATTTTTGAAATGTGAATTTTTTTTCTCAAGAATGTCAGTTTGTACTTAAGCATGTATTTGCCTCATTTTCTATGTGAAGCTTCAGAAATGTGGTAGGAAGGAAATGAAACCCTATTCCTTTTAAGCACGTCATATGCTGAAGAGAGACAGTGGGACAGACAGCTGTAATCTTAGGAAGACAATACTGGGAGTCTTTTCCGTCTGTGCAGCTGTGCCTTTCTGCCTGCTCACAGGGGCCTATCTTCCTTCAACTGCTGATCAGGGACACACCTTGATACTACTAATTCATCCTCTACTGAAGGTATATTCTTGGCCCCAGCATCTATCCTACCTCTGGAGAAATGAGTGTGTTCTTCAAAGAGACAGCGCTAAACTGCAGACCTTGAAATGTTACTTTGCATTACTAGAAACCTTGATTTTCAGTTGGAACCTTTGCCTGAGCTGTGGACCCCCCACACCATTCCTTTCTGGAGTGTGGAGACTTCTACTACCTCAGCCTCAGACCATATAACAAGCCCAAAGGGCCCTGAGAGAAAGGCCCAGTGTGGAGAGGTGGACATGGAGTGCAGACCAAGGGGGCAGCATAAGTCCAGGAGTCCCACACATGGCTTCTTTTATGCCAGACTCTTCATAGCTTGTATACAAGTTGGTATGAAAGTAATTAATCCAAAGGAAAGTCATATTTTGCTCTATGGTTGTGTCATGTAGATATTTGTGCTTGAGGGAACTCATACCACAGGAATGTATGTGCCATGGCTTTGTGCAGAACAGTGAGTCCAGGGAGCCAGTTAGCTAGAAAGAGGAGGGCGTGGGTGCTCCCTGCCTTACTCTGGAGATTTGTATGCCTTTATCCTCTATTTACAGCTTTGAGAAATCAGCTGGTGTCACTGCACATATGTTTAGAACTGTTGCTACAGTGACGAGCCTGGCAGCCCACACAGTCCTTCTGGAAGGCTAGGAAACTGTCTGCTGGCATCTGTTCATTTGAGGGCACCGTCCCTCTGACCTGTGGGAATCTACACATACCTTGTTCTTAGTTAAATTGTCTGCTCTTTTTTTGGTTTGACTGCCTGATTATCTTATCTAATAATTTTAAAAGAAAGTCCTGAGGTACATCTCATTAAAAGTGGAATAGACCCTAGAGTTGTTTTCAAGTCTTGTCTCCTTCCCACAGTGGCAACAGAGTCACCATTGTCCACTGGCCTGGCCTGTGACATCTGCTTCAGGTGATGAGACAGTGGACTGTGGCAGTCTTTCAAAAGTACTCCATGCAAGCAGCAGTTTCATCATATGACTTGGGTTGTGGATTATAATTTTTTCTTGATGAAGTCTAAAGTCATTTATATTGTAAATGAATTTGTTTCTTCTCCATATTGGTCAGTCTTAATCTCTTCAAAGCTAAGGACCCCTCCCGAGAAACATGGTTGGTTCTGTGCGTGGCCTGCTTTGATTACAGAGCTCTTGAACTCTCGCCCCCAGGTCCCAGGCTAAGCTCATCTGTTCTTTTGCCATGAAGAGTTTGATTTTATCTATGGAGAGTTCATGTTTTATGTTTTATTTTTTTATTATCTCGAGAGTTCACATTTATTTAATGGGAGTTGTTAATTACCGTCTTTTTTTGTAAAACATAAGTCATATTCCACGGAGGAGTATGTTATATTTAAAGTCCCTTGACCCTTTGTTCAGCCAAAGTCTCTGTTTAGTATTAGTCATTTGCCCTAATCTGAAGTGGAAAAGAGCAGTTTGTGGATGACTGCAGTGTGAAACTTCACAAGATTTTAAAAACCATTTGCAGTTAGTTTATTGTAGTTTCGTTTTAAAGTTTAGGTAAAGAAGTGAGGGAGAGAAACATTCATTGTAGCATTGTTAGTAACAAAAACTGGGCTTAAATGCCAATTAAGGAAGGAGTGGATACTTTTCAACAATGAATCCTATACCACAATTATAATAAGCAGAACTTTATGCATCTACATTGTTCCTCCAGCCTTGGCCTTTCCAGGCTAGATCCCAGAGCACGAGAACCAAAATAGTGATCTGTAGGAAAAAAACATCTGCTGTGGGTGTTGGTGGCAGTGTGTTGCCTGTGATAGTAATCAGCATCAAAATTAGAATAACAGTGTTTCCAAGAGAAGGAACAAGATAGAAAGTTTCCATAGGGGTTTCAACTGTTAGGTAATTTCGTATTAGCATTCCAGAACCACAGAGACAACTGGACAGTGTGTGTTGCCCTGTTCCTCGCACTTTGTGTATAAAACACTTTAAATGAAACATTGGCCACCTGTAATCTCAGCACTGTGAGAGGAAAAGGCAAGGCAGAAGGATCCCAAGATCATGAACTGGCTCAAAATTAAAAATGGAGTGGATGGGGGATAGCTCCGTGCTAAGGGTTTAAGGTTCAGTTTCCATTCTCCTCCCCAAAAGATACTATAACGCTTTTAAATGCCCTCCAGATTTTTGAGACAGTTCCAGAAAGATCTGTCTTGTCTTGTCACCCTCAAGAGATCACAAATGCCACCAGAGCTTCTGAATTTGACACCATTTGGAGCTGCAATTGACTTTCCCACATGCAGAATCTTTTATTGTAGTGTGAGCCTGAAGGCATACCTGGTCACATCCTTGGTGGAAAAAGGGAGGAATTCACACAGCTCCAGCCAGGTTATGTTATTACTCAGTACATAACTTGTACGTAACAGTAGAGTTTACCCTTTTGTATATTAGTGGGCTAGAAAGGTCCTTTGCCCAACAGGCCTCACTGGATGCCAGGCTCTGCTCACAAGGAGCTCCCTGGCCTCTGCTGGGCATGCCTGCAATGGTGTGAATTTCTTAATCCTTTACCTGTGGAATGCACGTCTGTCCAAATCATATGCGTAAAAATGATTTGGAAACATAAAAGTGTTGTTAATGTTGGATCTGGGCTTAGCCCAGCAGCTAGAGCTGTTAGTCAGCAGGCACAAAGCCCTAGGTCCAATTCCCCAGCACCACATAAAATGGGCATGGTGATGCATACTTGTATTCTTTTTTTTAATAACCCTAACCCCTAACCCCTAAGCCCTAAGCCCTAAGCCCTAACCCTAACCCTAAACCCTAAACCCTAAGCCCTAAGCCCTAAGCCCTAACCCTAACCGTAGTGATGCATACTTGTAATCCCAGCATTTGGGAGGCTGAGGCAGGAGGATTGCTGTGTCTGAGGCCAGCATGGGTACAGTGGTGAGTTCAGGGCCAGCCTGGTCAACAGAGTGAGAGAGACTGTCTCAAAAAAAAAAAAAAAAAAAAGCCTTCAGTGCACTTTGAATTTGTATTGAGTATTTATTTTCAGTAATCAGATTATAAGGCAAGTACATGTGCATGGTGGGAAATATAAGTGAGAATAAGCACAACTTTCTAAAAACCATATTCCTGCTACCGTGACAACTGGAGTTGGTAGCTTCTAGGCCCTTGTGTCCTGACAAGTTACATTGATAGCTTCTACTTGTGTAGCAGAATGAACTCATACTGCTTCATAACCTGCCTTTCCTCCAGAAAAACCTCACTTTTCAGCTTGAGTATATTTGGAAGCCAGTTTGTTGAAACTCTGTTCACTGTAGTTTGGTTGGTCTGCATTTCAGGGTGTCTCTTTAGAATACTTTGGGGGTGAGGATGTTACAGGCACATATAGCCCCTTGAAAAGGTGTGCCATGTTCTCAGCTTCAGACTTGCTTACCTCTGGTGTGCAGGCTGAGTTCAGCCTGCTGTGTGAACATGGACATACACAGCTCTGTGGCTTGGAGTTGCTGCTTGCGTGGCCTGATCCCACGTAAGGGCTGGCCTTGACCGTCCTTCTCCAGGAGAGTGGCAGCAGGTGTCCTACAGCCCATCGAAGAGCTCTTCCACGCCTGCCGCTGGCTGTGGGCTGAACCACCTGTCTTAATTACTTTTCTGTTGCTGGGACATAGTAACCAAGACTGCAACTTAAAGGAGAAAAGACTTGTTTTAGCTCACAGTTTCAGAAGGTCTCAGTCCATTGTTGGGCAGCCTGCAATGGAGGAAGGGCATGGTAGGGAACCTAGCTGGAGAAAAGTTGTTCATGGCATGTTAATAGGAAGCCGACTGAGTCAGAGGCAGAGCTAGGAAAGATGGTAGATTCTTCCAGGTCATGCCCTGGTAATCTGCACTTCCACCCCACCATAGTATAGGAAGTCAGTGGATTAATTTCTGTGATTAAATCACCATTCAAACATGTGAGACTGTAGGAAATGTTCCAGATCCACACCCCCAGTCTAATTTTTAGACTTGATTTTGAAACAGGGTCTCTTAAATCACCAGTTGCCCAGTTTGAGCTCAAACTTGTGATCCTTCTGCCTCAACCTCCCAGAGTGGTGGGATTATAAGCTTATACTACCAGGCCCAGCCAGATGTTCCAGTTTCTGTGGTGGGGAGTGTGTAAGGCCAATTTGTGACTCCTCAGGCAAACACACTATCTCTCGGGGTAGCCTGGAAACCTAAGGCTGCTTTATTTACTACAGTGGCTTGGGGTCAGACCCAAAAGCCAGTGTCATCAAAGCTGAGGACCTAGGGGAGAGGCCATTTATCTTGACCAATCATAGGATGATCCACTCATTATTTTATTTGTTGTTTACTATAAATACTTGTATTTACATGTAGCTGTGTGTAGCTACATGTAGCTTAAACAGGGGTCCCCAATCCCTGGGCCCCAGACTAGTACATGGCCATGGAGAGCCAAACAGCCAGAACAGGTGAGCAGTGAGCAGGAGGTAAGCAGCAGGTGAAGCTCCACCCCATCAGTACTCTTACCACATAGTTTATACTGCTGCTGTTTGACTGGAGGCCGTGTTTCGCTCCCCACTCTCCTCCTGATACTGCAGCCGTCACCATTTCAAAGCCACCTTGAAAAAAAGCTACCCTACAGCCATCTTCTTTAGAACAACACTCATACACATACCCACTCCTGTCCTTGGGAGAATGGTATTAGACTAAACTGGTCCCTGATGTCAAAAAAGTTAGAGAGCATCAGCTTAAAGGACAGAAATGTGCTTTCAGTGCTGTGGAGGCCAGAAGTCTGAAAGGAAGGTGTTGGCTGCCATACTTGTGCCAGGATCTCTGGTGGAGACCTCTATGGCATCACCCTGACCTCTGCTGCCACACAGCCTTCTCCCTCTCTCCCCAAGTTCCTTGTAAGCATACTTGTAATTGGGTTTAGGACTGCCCAAGGTGGCTTACCTCAGTATCCCTAAGTTAGTTATATTTGCACAGACCCTTTGTCAAAATAAGGTCATACTTGCCTTTTGAGCTCCAGAACATTTTCAGCATTCTGATTCCTCTCTGTGGAAGAATCCTGATTATTTTAGGTGGTCATATAACCAGAATTATACTGTGTACAGACTAGCCCTCATCCATGTTTGTCTGGGTCCTTCCCCTTGGTATGTTTTGTCTTCAGGATTCATCTGTGTTTAGTTTGGTCTTGCAGCTGAACTATCTTTCGTGGTGTGACCATAGCATGACTAGAGCATGTGTGTCCATTCATCTTTTAGTCATGGCTGTTAGAAGCAAGGATATTTTGCCCTTTCCTACGAGAAAGTAGCGTATTTGAGGGAAAATGTACTATATGACCTCCAGCACACTGTTGTTTGCCTTTGTGATGGTATTATTCAGTCAATAGAGACCACATTTCAGATTTTGAATTTAGAACTTTTCCTGTACTGGTGACATGCTAGGAAGGGGCAACGGTGCACTGTCTTGCTAAGCTCCGAGGTTCAGTAGGTTAGGCCTATAAATACATTTTCCATGTAGGATATTTTTAACCTGTCTTGGGTTTGTTCTGTTGCAACTCCATCGTAAGTCTAGGAGCATTCGCGTTCTCTCAGGTACTTCTGTTTGTTACAGTGCTGGGAATGGAATCCAGAGCATTCACATAGAGCTATATGCCCTTCATTTTTTTTTTTTTTTTTTTTTTGAGATAGAATCTTGCTAAGTTGCCCAGGCTGACCTTGGACTTGTGATCCTCTTGCCTCAGTCTCCCGGAGCTCTGGGAATACTGTCCTATGCCACTGCTTTCTTAATTAGAAATAAATGCTTTCTTAATTAGAAACACAAACTTCTTAACTTCTCCACTCACTTTCCTCTCTCTTGAGGAGCTTTAATTTGGTCTCTTGCAAGACAAGCAGGCGTAATTTTGAAGATGAGTGGTCATGGGAACCTGAGGCCTCTGGGTTTTCATTGTTGTTCCCAGAACAAAGGTTAGAGGATAAACCGCTGCCAGTGGCACCTGATTCAGTGCAGCTTTGACCAGGGGATTCCAGGTGCTCTTCATTTGAGGAGAGATGCACACATTCTTCACCTGGCCATTGGCATTCTCTACGGTGTATTTGTGTGTTGTGTAATGCATTTTAAAAAATAATGAAAGTGATGACAGCTGTGTCAGCCCCAGGACTACACAGTGATGTGGTGATAGTGCTGCCATTTCATGGTGAGCACTTTCCACGCATATACCCTCGTCCACTTCCCGTTTGTTTTGACTTTTGAAATTGCAGTTTTTTCTAATAGAAATTCCTTTGTATTTGGCCATCTCTGCTGTGGTAAGTCCTGCCACACAGTGAGACCCCTCTAGCAGATAAGTCCCAAGAGGAAGCTATACATAGGGACATTAGTTGTGCCTTATTGTGACTGCTAGGATATGGTGCCACTCCCTGAAGAGTCTCATGAGCCTCCCATCTCTTTGTAGTGTATCTCTGAGTTGCCCAAATTTACTACGCAGGTGGCCAGAGGCCTGGTTGCCGTTGGCTGCATGGTGGGAATCTGTTTGATTGTAAACCAGCTCAGCAGATGAACAGTTTAAGCTTGTGCAGACTGCCTGGGAGGAATGTGTCCAAGTCAAGTTTCCTATGCTATTGGGCCTTCACTCTTTAATTTAGAGCCTCTAATAAAAGATCTCAGAGAGTTAAAGGGAGACTTGAAGCCTGTTGTGTGGTGCTGTTTGCAGTGGGTGTGTCAGCAAAGGCAGATGTCCAGCCATCCAGTAGCCCACATACCCATGAGCAAACAGTGAAAAAAACTTTGAGAGACATGCCTTCACAGCCCTGCTGTCGCTGACACTGCTCCACAGGCCTCTAGGCTGCCTGGGTCATGGTCTTTGGACTCCTCTGTAGGTTAGGCTGTATGCCAGCATGGTGCTATAATTGTTGTGCATTAGTAGTGCCAAGGCTGCATGCTCAGGCTCTGGGGATGTGGCCTGCACCTGCACCTGCTGTGTGCTAGGTTAAAGGGCTGTCTGAAGCTTATAGGTGGTGAGACCTGCTGTTTTGTGTAGTCACTCCCTTGCCTTTGTGTGGGCCTTTCTTTAGAACTTGTTGATGTCCTGTGGTGAGTCTGGTCCTTAGCCAGGAAGAGCTGGAGCCTTTACAGCAGAGCAGTAGTCCCCTACTACATCCTTCTCTACCACTGGAGTGGCAACAGGGAAAGCATGAGGCTGTTGCCCCATCCTGCCCTGTATCACTGACCCCACGAAGTGATTGGGTGGGGAAGCACATATGTGGGCCACACACTGTCATGACAATCTGCACTTATGAGTGCCAGCTGCATGTTCAATGAGTATCTCAGCACTGATCTTAGCTATGCACCAGCCAGGCCTGGCAGCAAGGCTCTTGCTCCTTCCCCTCAAGCCTTTCAACACCCAGGAGTACAGTGGGTCTGAGTATCCTAGTTTCTGGCTCGAGATCCTGCAAACCAGGTGTCAGGATGAATCTTGATGAGTTCCTAAAAGAAGTAATGAAAGCTTGATTTGGTTTCTGATGTTCTTTGAATATGGTATATTCAGGAAGTAGCACGTATCAGAGGTGCATACCCTCTTGTGTAGTAACCCACTAAAGATACAGACCTCTTCTGGGAACAGCCACCTGAGCTGTATACCTGGGACCCCCATGCATATGGAAGCCTTCAGCCAGCACCATTCCTCATACATACAGAAGCCTACAGCTGACACTCACCATGTGTCAGCTGTGTGGATGACGAACCCTGGGTCCCCTCTCCACTTTGTCTCTTCTCCTCCTAGGGTCCTCTGTGCCATTTGCAGTTTGGTGCTATTTTATGCAAGTTCAGATGCTCATGGAACAGCCTTGGTGGGTCACATCCTCCCACTGTGGAGTATAGGCAGCACCTAGGCTGAGCTCTCATCACCCCAAGTCAGGCCTAACCTGACTAACCTTACCCCACCACGCTGGTCATACCCGCCCTCTCCCAGGGATGGTTTTGTAGCCAGTGTGGCTTTGTATTAATATGCTACAGCCCAGGGATGTAAGTGTAGGGTCTCCCTTTATTGGGAGCTTGACTTTTGATAGGGAAGCAGTAGGGTATAGGATGACAAGAGTTGGGGGTGCTTCATGGCACTCAAGGTGAACATCACATCTTGACTTAATTCACAAGGAATTAGGCAGTGTAGTGACACATACACATGCACGTGCACCAGTGTTTGTCCGCACCCCAAGCCTGAGAGGAGACTGCTAAGGACTTTGGGTGGAATGCTGTACTAGGTGTGATCCTCACACAGCAAGGACTTACTTGAGCTATTTTATAGACCAAGAAACTCACACGTACTGACAACAAATTGAGAGTTCTTAGCCAGTTAAGCCAATATTTCTGAAATCTCCTCCTTCCCCTTGTGAGAGGAATATGTCTCCGCAGTATACTGAGCACATTCACAGAACAGTGCTCTTTTTTAACATGATGCTATAGAATGCCCTCTAATAACTTCTGTTTTAATAGTTAACTTTTTAAAAAATGGCTATTCATTTTTGCCATAATTGGAGGCACCAAGATGCCCTTTATTAGGTGAGTGGCCTGGTGACTTTAAAGGCAACAAAAACACTTCGACGAATGGTCCCAAAACAGTAAATACGTGTTGTCACACATTTGTCTACATTCACACAATGCATAGCTCTCAGTGCGAAGCCTGATGTAGACAGTCTTGTGTTGTTGTAGGTTCCTTGTGACAGTGGGCCACTCTGGTGTGTAGTGTTGATGGGAGAGACTGTGTGCATGGGGACAGGGATATGTGGGAATTCCCTGTACTTTATGTTTTACTGTAAGCCTAAATCTGCTTCAGTGGCATTCAGCATTCTGAAATGGTTCTAGGACTGACTGTAGTCATGTTTGATGAGTTTGAGGACTTGGTGTAGTATGCAGTAAAGGACCTGGATTATGTGGTCCAGAGGAGCTGGGTAGCTGGGCTGGATGGTTTGGCTCAGGTCCTGGGGTAAGTGCACCCTTCATAGAGTCACCGTCTGCCTGGGGTGTGCTGGGCAGGTGAAGGCTGGGAACCACAGCTGTGTCTTGGTTTTTCTGCAGCTCCTGGATTCTGGACATTAGAAAGTTCTGGACTGTGGGGCCTTTGCATTGAAGACAAAACAGTGCTTGAGCCTAAGGTGGAAAATGAGACTAGCAAAAAGAAAAGGGAAAGTTGGTGCAAATTTGACTGTATTTCCAGGAGTTGGGAGTGTGTCATAGCTGGGCCAGGGTAGCCACTTGGGAGATATGGAGGGCAAGCAAGGACCCCCGACCCTTGATGCTTTTGTGTTCAGTCCAGGTCGTTGCCCTGAGAGGGCAGTGTTCAGGCCTGCGCTAGGAAAAGACCCAGCCTCAATCCTTGTGCTTCCCTTGTTGAATGCCCCCTTTCAATGTTACTCTGACTCGAATTTAGACAGAACCTTATTGTTGACAGAACACCTTTGTACTGACTCCCTGGGAGCCAGGCTGTGGTGGCCCTTGAGTCACCCTGGGTTGCAGATGCTTTTCTTTCCCTGCTCTGGGCCAGGTGAGAAGGACAGGTGATGGCTCAGTGTGCAAAAGGCATCCTCAGTTGTGAGTACAGGCTACAGAAGAGGATGTTGTCATTTGTCCTTGTCACTGCCATGGTAGGAAGTTGAGAAGCTGACTTTGTTTATTTGGGAGAGAAAACCTTCTGTGGAAAGTGCTAGACTAAGAATCTACCTTGAGAGTTTCCTATAACTAAAGGAAAATAGATTTATATTATGTCTGCTTTACAGATGCTCAGAGGCAGGCTTGCTCTTTGCTGACTTGCTGCTGCCTTTAGTAGGAAGAGCCTAAGCAAAAAAAAAAAGAATCCTCACTAGTGTGGGTCTTTCCCCTTCCCCCCATCTCAAACACCATAAGCCTTTTCTTGGTGCCTCACATATTCTCTTCATGTTACTCTTGCCTGGACTTTGATTTTGAAACTATCTTGTAAACTGTTCAACAGTGAATTGCATCCGGTAGAACCAGGAACTTTCCAATAGGCTGGCTTTTACTCTTGAGAAATTTTTCTGAATATAAATCAGTTCTGAAAGAACGGTGTGGAAATCACTTACCTTTTACTCTGGAGACAGAGGGAAGTTCAGAGAGGCATGGGCACTTGGGGTCGCATACAGCTCATCCATGGTGGTGTCCATGGACTTGGTTTTCATTTTGGTGCTGCAAAACTCTTCTTCTGTCTTTATGGGTGTATCTTGAAGACGTTGACTTTAGCCCCTGAACCTCTAGGTGGAGGCTATCTTGGAACACTCTATGCTGTCATGCTTACAGACTGTAAAGTCCTCACTTCTTGTAGGGATTCTTTAAGACTTAAGGAAGTTTTAGTCTTTTGACACATTTTGCAGGTGGTTTCTGGCATTTCCGCCAAGTCTGTAATGTACATTCAAAATGTCGACATAAGAGATGGAAGAAATGGGAAAGACAGCCTTTGTAGAAAAAGGAACAAGAGGATGTGAGGGGAATGAGGAGATAGGAATGGAGAAGGGAAGTAAAAATAAATGTTTAAGACTTAATATGTAAATGTACTCATTTCCTTCACTTTCTGTTATTATTATGTATCACAAAAACATACTAATAAAAGAATTGGAGAAAAGGGGACGACTGTACTCCTTGAGCCTAAGCCAGGGTCACACCTTGCTGAGAAGTAAAAATATAAACATCAGTCCATGGTGTCATCCAACACCCTGTGAGCTGTCATAGTGCTCTGTTTAGTATTTGTAAACCTTCTTAAACTTCCTTTGTGTCAGACCTGTAACTCCAGCACTGTGGGAGGCTGAAGCAGGAGTATCACAAGTTTGAGCACAGCCTTGGCAATTCAGTAACTTAGCAAGACTGTCTCAAAATCAAAATCAAAGTGGACCGGGGACATTGCATAAGCCCTGGGTTCGATTCTTAGCTGCAGCAGCAGCAGCAGCAGCACCACCACCACCACCACCACCACCACCACCACCACCACCACCACCACCACAAAAACACCTTCTTTGTTTGGACTGACTGCAAGTAAGATCTGTTCTTACAATATCCCATTCACCTTACTGAAAGATAGAAATGCGTAAAGTTAGTGTGAACAATGTTCTTTATTTCGCTCAGTGTACATAGAGTACTTTCATTCTAACACCTGTGAAAATATATTGATAGTGTGTTTTCCAGTTTTCTTTTGTGCTAAATCAGTTGAGCTCTTCTCATTGAGCTCTTCTCATTGTGAACAAGGCCGAGGGCTTACCTCCAAGTTTGGATGTGGAATCCCACTGGAGTGTGACATGCCCCTTCCTGCCCTGACACACCTGTGAGTTGGCAAGTGGATCTAGAGGCTTGATTGAATTCTAGCCACAAGTCTGAGTTTTCTCTTATTTGGGCAAGTTCATTATCACAAAAGGACATTGGTGTTTACACCAGGACTCTCTAGGCATCCTTTTTGCCCTGTGACTGGGTTTGGGTGGGGGTGACATACTCGGGCTGCTGGAGGTTATTAGTGCTGTGAGCTAGGTACTTGTGTGAAGAGACACTTCCCTTCTCTATGTATGTGTTGGAGATACAGATCCTGTAGGAAAGAAGATGTTTGGTTGGTTTTAGAAGTTTCTAGAACAGTGACTTTGTTTTCTATTATTCCTCAAAGGTTAGAGGTGGGGTTACACAGTCATTTGGTATTTGGTTGTCTGAGGAGATGAAGTTAAGTCTGTTCACAGAGCTTTGGTTCTTTATCATGTTTGTCCTGATTAGCACACAGATGAAAATTGTTCCGTTTTTGTCTCTGGGAGCCTTCTTGTTCTTCCAAGGCACTTGGGCATTCATTTCTGGCCCCTTCTTCCCCGCCCCCACCAGACAAAATCTTAGAGATCACTCTGGACCATGTACCACAGAATTTAAGATGATGGCTCCAGTTGAAACTGACATCACTGTTTTTGCCCCTGCCCTCTGCCTCACTCTTGGATGTTCTTCCTTGTCCTCAGGATTAGACATTAATAAGCATGCATCTGGTTCATGACATGAGACACACTCCTCAACAGCCAGAGTAATATACGACCATCAATGATAGTAATACTTGAAGATAGGAAGGTTTTCTTTTATAGGATGTAATTTATTTTTCTGCTTGTCCCCAGGAATACAAAACTAAAACTGTGAAGTCAAATTACTGTGTTTTATTAAGAGCTCCTAAAGTAGTATGTATGTATGTAGAAGTAGAAAGTGACTTTATTAGAAGTATAAAAGAAAAAGTGAGATAGATAGTAGGAACCCCCCTGCAAGCAGGAGGAGGGGGAAGAGCGTCCCTGAAGTAGTATTTAAAGAGTATCCACAGGTTACTGGACCTGATGGTGCAGGCCTGTGATCCTAGTGCTTTGGGAGGCTGAGGCAGGAGGATTTCAAGTTTGAGCCCTGCCTGGGCAACTTAGAAACTCAGTGAGATCCTGCCTCAAACTCAAAACTAAAAACTGGGGACTGGGGGCTTACTTAGCTCAGTGATTAGAAGGCTTGCATAGGAGACACGAGGCTCTGGGTTCAATCCCCTTGGCACTGCATAATGGTGGCACAGCCCTGTAATTCCAACAGTAGGGACTCTGTGACACCAGGATTGCTGTGAGTTCAAGGCCAGCCTGAGTGGGATTCGTAAAGAGTTTAGGAGCAGCTTGGAATACAGAGGGAGATCATGTCTCAAAATAAAAAGTGAGCCAAGGATGTAGCTCAGTGCGAAGGCTCTGGGTTGATGGCCAGTAATAGGGATGGGGTGGGGCGCCCATGGAATTCTTAGTGCTCCCAGCTTCACACCATGGAACCATATTTCCATCTTCCCACCCTCCTCTGTCTGGCATTGACTGGCCTCCATAACTTGCTTCTCCAGAACAGAACGGGTGGAAGTTGGTGCAGCATGGCTTCTTGTACAGCTCAGGAAGGTAGTGTAGACTTCTCCTCACACAGCCCATGGACACTGCGCATCCCTGGGGTGAGAAGCCTGGGCCATCACCCAAAACCCACTGATACCTGGCCATGTATGGGAACTGTTACCTGGGCCCAGGCCCAGGACCAGTGCCTGACATCTGCCATGTTCTGCAGCTTTGAGCCAGAGTAACATGAGCACAGGAGTGTTCACCTTGGGGTGTCATTTGTTATGCAGCAGTCCATAGTGAGGACTATTTCTGTGTCCTGCTGACCAGGTACACAGCTAGCCTTTTTATATTTAATGTTTTAAATGGTATAAAACACAATTCCAAAATCAGAACCACAAGACGCCTACCTGGTGTCTCCCTCTCTGCCCTTTATTCTTTCTTCTTCCTGTGGAGATGTTTTGCTACATGTCTTAGTGAATTAAAATTGGTGTGTAATAAAACTCAGTTAAAATTCATAGTTTGATGGGATTTAGAAAAATATACATACCAGTACAATCAAAAATCAGAGAATTGCCATCATACCTGGAAGTTTCCTCATCTCCTGTATCCTTTTTTAAAAGTTTTATTGACATAATTATAGTCTCAGGAAATTACAAGAAATAGCTGTGTACCATGTAGTTCTCCAGCATCTCCCAGAGCTCTGCCAGGATAGCCAGGAGACGTGCTGTGTCAGCTCTGTGCAAATGGCACCATGATCATCCTGCATCCAGCACACCACTCTTAGAGACACTCCTGCCCTGTCTCAGCACCAAAGTAGCTCTGTCTAAGCTGTGTCTGTCTGCTGTCAATCATAGGTTGATTCTCTGCTTGTATGGAGTTGTCACTGAAAGATGACAGTAGATGGTTCATATAGGATGTGATCATTGGTGATTGGGTTTTTTGCACCCAGCAGTATTCTCTAGACATTGACCATGTTATCCAGTGTATCAAAGTTTATTCCTTTTTATTTTTTACCTTTTCAGTAAGCCCTTTTCTTGTTCTTGATTCTGAGACAGAGTCACTGCAATGCTTGTCTTTGCAGGCTAGGCTTGGAACTTGCCATCATTTTACCGTAGCCTTCCAGAGTGCTTGGGTTATGGGCCTGGGCCGCTGGGCTAGGCTTCGTTCCTTTTTATTGCAGAGAGGATCCATGTTACAGATGGAACCCGTGTTGAAGGACATTGTCTGGTCACCTGTTGAAAGGTGTTAGGGTTTAGGTCTGGAGTATCCCTGAAACGCTGCGTGTGTCTCGATGTAGTGGGATACCTGTGGATGCTTGTGCTGTTAGGAGGTGGGGCCTGGCTGGAAGGGGCGGATGCTTAGGGCTTGACCTAGAGGGATTATGTCAACTTGTTGAAATCGGGAGGCACCCAGGTCAAAGCTTTCAGGTGTGTGTGTTAGTGACTTTTGGACCTGGAGGTGAGCAACGGCCACCTACCCTGGGTTAGGGGGGACCAATTAGCAGTAAGTGAAGGAAGGAAGAAGATCTATGGATTTCGTGTACTAGTGGGAAATGGTGCCTGACCGGAAGGAGTGGATCACTGGGCTTGACTGAGAAAGGGCAGATCACTAGGACATAATGTAGAAGGATATATGCTATCTGCCCTCTTCACTTCTCCTTGCTGTTATGATACCTGGAATAGCTTTCTCTGGCTAGGTCTCCACCATGTGCTTTCACCATTGGGAGCCACCCATGAATGGACTGAGACACACTGAAACCATGAGCTAAAATAAACCTTTCCTCCCCCTTGAGTTGTAGATATTGGGTATTTTGTCCCAGCAATGAAAAAGTAAGACACTGTTTGTGCTGGTCATCATTCCAGCATAATGTTGAGCAGCAGTGGTGATGGGACATCATTCCACTTTACTCGGAGTGGCCAACTCTACTGCCAAGATGTCAACTCTATCTCCTTGGAGATGGCTTCCTGTCCTGCCTGAGACCTGACCCTTTGTTTCTCATATTTCACCAAGTTTTATCAATAGTGTTCAATTCTGTGCCCATTGTTAGGATGATGCAACTTGGCTTTCTTTTTCTTCTTTTTCTTTCTTTCTTTCTTCCTTCCTTCCTTCCTTCCTTTTTTTTTAAAAAGCAAATTGGCCATGAAAAGCCCACCTACCCAAATTTCAAAGGATGGACACAAAGACTTGGGAAACAGGAAAGCTAGACTTTAACATCTACCTTATAAGGTGGTGTCTGCTGGGCAGAGACACGGAGGGAGGTGCAGTGCAGTATTTATACCCTAGTGTGCAAACTATCTCTTGGTTCCCTACTGACTGGATATTACAAAGATCACAGTCTATCCCAGATGTTGCCTTTGTCTGATTATCTGAGATGACACAGGAACCAGTTATACTCCTCCCTCCCTTATTCTCCAGCCATACCTAGTCATTCCCAATGCATAGCCCACCGAACATTGTTAAGGGGAAGAAGAAACAGTAAGTAAACAGAACAAGAAGGCCACTGCTCAGCCACCATGTTCTGTATTCAGTAATATAAGTCCACATTTTTGAATGGACTCTTCTGCTCCTCCCACCTCTCTCTATGCCACCCTTAATGCTGTGGTAATCTCTCCATAGTAATAGAACTGTTCAAAGTGCTGTAGTGTCAGTGTCACTATTAATATGCTCTGTGAGTAGCCCTGTGTCCCCGGACCTGCCCTCTGCACATACCCTTCCTTTCAAATCATCATCTCTGTACTTTATATCAGATTGGTCCTGAGATGGCTATCTGGCTGTCCTACATTCCCAGCAGCAGCATCCCTGTCTTCTCCACTATACCCTGCGTTCATGTGAGAGATTCCAGTGCGGCTCGTTCTCTGGGACCTACAGCACACATGCTTGCATTCCTTTCCTTTTCCATCACTTGGAATCCACATCTGGGGACCTTTGCGAAAGGCAAGATTTTCTCTGCACTTCCTTTTAGATCTTCTTTACTTCATTTTCTCAGAACTCTTGTTTTTCCTCAGTCTGTCTAGCATTTAAAGTCTCCCATTCCCTTCTGCAGTTCTGCAGTTACCACAGCTTTTGATGTACTGCGTGCATAGGTTTTCCTCTGAGTGCCACAACCTGGAGCTCTTCTGCCTTGTGACCCCATGACTAAAGTTCCCAGTGCAGCAGACAGAGTGAAAGCCATGGCCACCCAAAGGAGCGCAGGTCCTGTGGCAGCATAGTGGCACTGTCCTCATTTTGAAGTTATCTTAAGTTTCTCACTTATTGCTGGGACACAATACACAACACCCATAACTTAAGAAAGGAAAGATTTATTTTAGCTCAGTTTCAGGAGGTATTAGTCCATTCATGGGTGGCTGGCAGTGATGGAAAGGAGTGGGAGAAGCCTAGCCAGAGAAAAGCTCTTCATGGCATACCAGCAGGAAACAATGTGAGAAGGGCAGAGTAATCATATTTTTCTGGGTCATGTCCCAGTAATCCGCCCCTTGAGACTGGGCCCCACCTCCTAACAGCACAGGAAATTAGCGGGTGAACCCCAGTGATTGAATCACCTTCCACACAGATGGGGCTTTGGGAAAGACCTTCCAAATTCACATCATAGTAGAAGCCCTGCCAGGGTCGCCGGAGCCATGTTTTGAGTGGTACTTGTCCACATTTGCAAACTGGATTTGTTGTAAAAATCAGCAAGCACCCAGAAGTCCAGAAAAGTAAGTATTTGCAACTGACTGGTTCCCAAATGCACATACCTGTGTAGCCTTCATGTAGGCCAACCAAGCCTTCAGTGGTCCCTACTCCTCCCAGCCATTGCTTAGGTAAATTGTGTCACCTAAGTGTGTATCTCCCAAACACTATAGCTTAGTAGTTTCAGAAATTTGTGTGAAAATATAATATACATCATTTGTGACTTCATTCACATTGTTGTGCAATCTCACTGTAGAGTGCATGGATGTCAAACCTTTGACTTTCATGAGTTGCATTGAATAAAGAGAAATTATTTTGGGATGCGTATAAAATATAAATAATTTCCCAATTTTTATTATTTGTATTGTAACATTAAAGTAACAAAAGCCCACTTATAATACTAATTAAATAAATGTACACATATGTTTAGTAATAAATATCTGTAGATAGGTATTACTCATAATCACCCCACTTTAACCTCCGTGTGTCACAAGCATGGCTTTGTGTGGCGTTTGGAAGAAGCAGAGTTAGCAGCACACTGTCCCCATCCCCATCCTATAAAGCATTCTGGTGTTACCCTCAGTCTGTGCTTAAACACCATACTTCGAAGTTGTGAAACATAGTGCTAAAAATAAATAACAGTAAGATTCAAAATTTACAATCCTGTTGGGTCCAGAGAACTAGTTGTTCAGGGCCACAGGTGGCCTTTGGACCACGTATTCCACACACTTGGAGTGTATAGTGTTCTGTGTTACCATCAGTGTAGCATGTCACCATCTAAGGGACTGTTATAGACGTTCCTGTGTAAACGTGTTAAATGGTCTCATGATTTGTTTGCAGTTAGATTTCTTTTGGATTTGTTCCCAGAATAAACTTGCTGGACTGTAGTTTATCTTACATTGAGTTTGCATTAGAAAGCACCAGATTCCTCCTGTCAGTGCCCATTTTATCAGAGTGAGTCAGTTCACCAGTACTAGATGTAGCATTTTCATTTTGGTTTGTGTTTTCCTTGTTTACTACTCACTGACCTTTTAGCTTTCAGCTCTTGTGAGGGTCCTTTCTAAGTCTTTGTCTGTTTTTGCGTTGCTCTTTTTTTTTTTTTTTTTTTTTGGTAGTGATTTGTAGGGACTCATTATTTATTATGGATAAGAGCTTTTAATTTATATGTGTACAACATAAATAACTCTGTTTGAGAAGGTAACCTTAAATGATCAAAAAGTCTTACGTTTGGTGTTTCAGAGTTTGTTGAGGCAGGGCCTCACTTTGTGGTCCAGACTGGTCCTGGTCTCACTGTGTAGCCCAGGCTGGCTTGAGCTTGACTCACGGCAGTCCACCTGTCTCAGCTGCTTGAGGCTGGTCAGCACCTTTGCAAGTTCAGGTCATCTCTGCACTTCTCCTGGTTCTGGTGTCTGTCCCACACCATGTCATACTGCTACATTCATTGCTTCAGTGGTTCAGCTGTGAGCTTAGTTTAAAAAAAAAAAAAAAAATTTCTGTAGTTGAGGGTTCTTCTTTGAACTGTTCACATGATTTTTTTGTGTGTTTGCATCTCACTCTGCTGTAGGTGCTCCCTGCAATGAGTCCTTCCAACCATGATGTCTTCCCTTGGCTCTAGCCCCAATACTTGGATGTCTCAGGTTGCAGTTCCCTTACACAGTTGAGGATTCCCAGGTCCCACAGAGCTTTTGTTTATGTGGAAATTTTTAATTAAAGTATATCTGAGATTTATAAGCATTTAGTTCATTTGAAAATAATAAGGTATTGCATGTTATATAAAATGGATTTCTACAAGAGAAATTAATAGTTCAGTGTCAAGAGTGGCATGATGTGTCCTAGGTGGCTGTCAGGACCCCTTTGCTGGCGCCATGAGGCCTGTCCCCAGGTCCTCTTAGAGAAAGCACCACCAGGCCCTTCACCGAGCTGTTTGCCCAGGATGGATGGGCCAGGCTGGCATGCATAGCAGCAGAGGGCAGGGGACAAGTGGCCCATCTTCCATTGCTGTGGTTGTGCAGGAAGCTATTCACCTTCCAGGTGTCTCAGTGTGCTCAGTCAGTGAAGCCCTGATGGTCTTCATTCATTCAGTGTGTCAATTTTTAACATTTCATGTCAGTTAGTTTGGAAATACTAGTTCATTGAGCTAGGCAGATGTTTCATTATGCATTATAAAAATACCTCTGATATCAGCAGTGATCTCAGTAAAATGTCTACAAGTTGTGCATAGCCACCAAGCCTAATAGAGGAAGATGCAAGTTTTCCTTTGCCTGGAAGCCCCCCCCCCCCCTTTTTTTTAATGCTCTCACAAGTTTCCATTAAGTGTTTGGGTCATTTTGTTCACCTTTGGGGTCATGCAGTTGTTCTCTGTGTGTGTGGGCACTGTGTCTGCAGATTCAGCCAGCTAGATAGTTCAGTATCTTGACCATTTATGTAGCGCTTACTTTGTCCCAAGTACAGCACAGGTGTATATAAAGAGGGTCTAGTGCAGACACCCTCTCATTTTCTGCAAGGAACGTGAGCACCTGCAACTTTGGTATCCGTGGCCCCCTGGAACCAGTCCCCAGTAGATCCCAAGGACAGCTGTAATTGTAGGGCATGTACCCAGCTCTTACGAACCATAGTTGGGCTAGGAAGCCCCTCTTCGTGTATAACTGTTCTCCGTGGGAAGGGTGACAGTGACCCTTCTGGGCCTTGACTCTCCAGTACTGGTGTTTTCTCACTGATTCACTGAACTTTTCTAGAGTCTGCTAGAACCAGGAGTTGTTTCTGCATCTTGCTCCTTTGTAGCCTCTCTCGACTTGTGGTTCCATGTCTCCCTGAGTCTTGATCTAGATGTTTGGGAATTTGAAGTCTCCACCTCCTGGCCTCCTTTCTGGCTTTGTCTTGGTGTTGACCTTTCCCCTATTCCGATGGCTCTGCCTCTCCTCCCCTGCAGCTCAGTTAGATAAGCCAGACCTGGGTGGCTGGCAGCATGAGGCCTGTCTCCTGGCCCCCAGGCTGCTCTTGCCCGCAGTCATATGTGAACCTCCTTCCCAGGCTGCCCTAGCAGGTGGGGGAGAGCCTTCTTTGTCCTGTGGAACTTCTACATGCTGTGGCTTTTCCATTAGGGATCAGCCTACACAACAGGCACTTTTCTATTTTGCTTTGAGAAAGCTACACTTTTTTCGCTGAGCGTGGTGGTGCACAGCTGTAATCCCAGCACTGGGGAGACTGAGGCAGGAGGATTTCCCTGAATGAATTCAAGACCAGGGCTGAAAGAATAGTTCAGAGGCTAAAGCATGTGCCTAGCAAGCTCAAAGCCCTGACTTTGATTCCCTAGTACCACATTAGCCAGGTGTGGTGGTGCATGCCTGTAGTCAGCACTGAGGAGGCCGAGGCAGGAGAATTACTGGGAGCCTGAAACCAGCCTGGGCTCCATAGTGAGTTCTGGACCAGCCTGTGCTACAGAGCAAGACCCTGTTTTGAAAGAATGAATGAATTCAAGGCCCGCCTCGGTTCCATAGTACATTCAGGATCAGCCTGAATTGCAGAGTGAGGCACAATCTGGAAAAAAAAGGCACTGCTTTTTCATAACTTATGCACTTTTGTCTTACGGGAGGTAGTTTTGGGATATCAGCAGGCTAACAGTGGTCTTTAGTCTGCAGCGTGGAGAGCTTACATGTCTTTTATAGGAACAAGAGACAGAAAAAGAGAGACAGATGAGCAAGAAACTCCCATCCTTGAGAGCTACGGACATCATTCTGTACTCTAGTGCTATGCCTTCATCCTGTGTTGATATCAAGTAGAAGTAGGGCCGGAGTACACCTCAGTGGTGTACTTCAGGACATACATGAGATTCAAGTCTAACTCCTAGCACTGCAAAAATATTTGAAGTGGAGGGCAGATATGAGGCTGTGTTCCTTTGGGGAGAACTTGGTCAGCAGGAGTTCTCTGAGCTATCCCAGGACGGAAATGTTCTGGTCTGTTTGTTGCTGCCTCCAGAACACATAGGCACATGGCTACTAAAAGAGTGGTTTTCTTCCAGTTCTATTGGCACCCAGAGTAAGGCATGGAAGGCTCTCTGTTGAGGGCTGATTCCTGGTTCCATTATCACGTGGAGCACAACTGGCAGAGCACACCAAAGGAAGCTTGCTGAGCACTAAAGTGAGAATGGCCTGGCACTAGAAGCTGTGAGGTCGGGGCCAGAGCCTAAACACTGCATTGTCATCTGCTTGGCTGTTGGGGTGCTCCTGACACTCGGTCCATAGACTTGCCTGCAGCTAGGGTTGTCCTGTGGCAGCTGTGCTCCCTGGCTCCCTTCCGAGAGTAGGCAGCCAGGGCTTAAAATTCTAATTCTTGGGTTTTGTTTGTTTGTCTTTATGAGGATTGAACCCAGGGCCTTCACACTGAGATACATTTTCTATTTTTGATTTTTTTTTAAGACAAGGTTTTGCTAAGTTGCCCAGGTTGGGCTTGAACTTAACCATTCTCCTATCTCCCCTTCTCAGAGTGCTGGGATTGCAGGCCTACGTCATCAGGCTTTAAATTTCCCCTTGCATGTTTCTGCTGGGTATGCAGAATGTACAAGTTCCAGTAGCTGTACCAGGTCAGGTACTTAGAATTAGGGTACAGCTTCTACCATGGTGATGCCCCTGCTTTGTGATGTGACTTGAAGATACAGAAAGGAAACCTCACCTGTGGCCTCAGCCAGTTAAGCATGAGGATGGAGGCACTGCAGTGCAGTGAAAAGGCCAGGAGCCTTGTCTGTCTGCCCATAGCAACTTTTTTTGAGATAGGGCCTTGCTCTGTAGTCCAGACCAGGCTGGCCTCAAATTCACACAATCCTCCTGTCTCAGCCGCCCAAGTGCTAGGATCACAGGTATGTACTAATTATTATTTGGTGCTGGGAAATCACACTCTGGGCATTGGTCATACTAGGCAGGTACTCTATCCATTGAGCTACACTCCCATTCATATCCAGAGACTTTTAGTTGTCTTCTTTATGCCAGTTAAATGCCACAAGGATGACATGAGGTTTTACACACTGCTATGGAAAAATAAGACAGGATTTCGATGATGCACATCCTGTGTACAATAGCAGATTGACAGCTTGAGTGTCCTGGACAAAGGGCAGGAATGCTAGGAATAGGGCCACTGGGATGCAGAGGCTGTTATCTCAGGTCAGTGAGGCCCAGAGTACCTCTCCTAGCACACTTGAGCATTTCCCTGAGGTGCAGTTCCTAAAGGGTCAGAGGACACACAAATCCCTGTGCACATCTCAGCGCAAGCTGTTCAAAGGGTGGGTACAGATTTGCAGTTCCCCGTTCCTCCTGTGAGTGACTGGACTAGGAGAAGTGTAGAAAATGGGAGGAGGGGCTTGTGCACTGAGGAGTCTTGGATGGAGGAGTGTGTTATACACAGGGAAGGCAGGACATGGCACATAGTCCTCCATGATCTGCTCCCTTGAAAAACCCTTGCAGGCTCTGCCCCTTGGAATGTTCTCTAGTTGCTCTCCTGGAACGATTAGGGCAAGTGTGTGTTGGGGTAGGGGGTTGGTCGATCGGTACTGCTGTGGGTTGGACAAGGAGCTGATTGCCTTGCATGTGTGCTCTAGGCTGTCTATAAGAATTGATCCCTGTCCAGCAAGCCTTTTTAAGATGCTAAAGTATCATAATATACATAGTTAATGCAGCATGTGACTTAGAATTTCTTGGGAAACAATGCTGGAACCTTAGGCCTAGGTGAAGGACCTGCCTGTCTTGGCTCATGATGGAACCAGAAAGCTGCTTGGACATTGTTATGGATACCCTTAGAGCTCTCACATGTCAATGCCTCCATCCAGACACAGCGTTATTTGGGAGAAGCTGCAGAAGTACCCAGTGTTTTTATTGCTCTTACTCTTCTCCAACTTTCTACCTGGGGATGTGTGTTGTGACCTCTGTCTGTTGTAGCCTTGCCCATGGGGAAGAATTGGGACTCACCATGGGCATTGTTGGGGCAGTGCTGGGGCAGAGCTGCTTAGACCACACAGCCCCTCTCCATCATGGGCGTAGCTTGTGCCAAAGGGAGCCAAGATCTGAGGTGCTAAAGACTGCCACCCAAAGTAGGCCATTATCCTGTGGGCCATGCCTTTCTTAGCTACCATGAGCAGTTTGACCCACCTTTGTTCCTGCCACCAGTCACTCTAGAGACCTCTCTCCCTTGGTAAATGTTCCTATGAGGAGTGGTCAGAGTAACTGCCTGCTTCTGCTGATCAGACACTGGTACTATGTGAGGATGGCTGGGTGTTGTGCTGTCCCTGAGTTCCATAACACTAACTCTGTCCTCTCTCCTAAAGCAGACGGTTGACGATGAAGCGATGGCAGTGTAGATGAAGACCAAGTGAGGGGAGGAGAACGATGCCCAAGGGTGGGTGTTCTAAAACACCACAGCAAGACGACTTTCCTCTCAGCAACGACATGGTGGAGAAGCAAACCGGGAAAAAGGTAACTCTTGGCTCCACATCTCCTCCCGCCTTCTCACCCTCTCTTGCTGTCCCTAGACCACTGAGACTAGGATGAGGCTGGAGGTTTGTTGTGCCAGCTCTGCTCCCACCTGCTGCTCCCCAGGCTGTTGCTTGCTGAAGAGGTCTTGCCTGCTTGTGGCAAAGTTGAACTACTGCTCAGAGTCCTATAGAAGCTGTTCTCTGAGATGATCTGGATTTGGCTGCCCATTTCTGTCCCTTAGAGCCCCAGCATTTCTGTCATGACTTCAGTTAAACCTGCCAGTTAACTATGTTTCAGTTACTCTGATTGTAAATATTACTGGGGATTTTCCCTTCAAGTTTTGTTTATTCCAGATGCAAATAGGAACAGTGTAAGTCTAAATTACTGTTTTGTGTATTTTTTGTGGGGAGGGGGTGTAGAAGGAAGGAAGAAAAATAGTAGGGCTTGAACTCCAGGCCTTTGCACTGAGTTACCTTCAACCAGCCCTTCTTATTTTTGATTTTGAAATAAGCTAGGCTCAAATGTGTGATCCTCCTGCCTCAAATGCTGCGTTTATGGGTGTGTGCCACCATGCTGAGCTTTTAACACTGGTTGTGCTTCCTGTTCTGCAGTGCCAGGGATTTGGGGAGTGATACGATACTGGGGTATGCATTTCCTGTCCTGCAGTGTTGGGAGGCTGGGGTTTAACAGGTTGTAAAGCACAGTTTCTGTCCTACAGTGTTGGGGCAGGGTGACATGGCTCTGAGATACACATTTTCTGTCTTGTTGTGCTAGGATGGACTCTGAGCTTGAACTTGGAATATGACAGGAAGAGGCCCAGGTTCAGGCTCTGCTCTGTGTGTCCTATTTCATGACTGTCTTGGGTCCTTAGCTGCACTGAGGTTTGGGCTCCTCCTTTCTGGGCTGTGAGCAATGCTGGACAGCAGAGAGCAACAGGTGGCCCCTAAACCCACAAGGATAGCAGGACACAGTCACTCCATTCTGACTTGTCTTTGCTCCTCTGCCCTGCCTTGCCTGTATCACAGGCTGCCCATACAGTGACGCTTTTTGCCCTTTGTGTCCACTTCTGGGCAGGCCATGTCACATCACTGCAGTTGCTGATTGCCAGCTGTGTTGAGCTACTTCCTCATATTCTGCCTCCTCACCCCTGTTCTGGCTGGGCTGTGAATGATTGAAGGTGGCTGCCTCTTTGAGCTGTAGTGCTTCTTCTTACTTTTGCTTGCTTTATTTTCTTCCCTGCTTAAGACTCTTGAGCTTAGAGAGGCCTAGGTTAGCAGGCATTGTGTGTCTGAGTGTTCATGTAGCTTTGGTTTAGTATGAATCAGTTTGTGAACATGATGTGGTTAGGTACTGTCCAGACAGAAGAGCCAAGTGGGCCTCCGAGTCCCTTGGTTATTTGGGCAGTGTGCCCACTATCCTCCCTCCTCCCCAAGTCACGAAGACCTGGTGCTGGGGGCTGCATCAGGAACCACCAGTCAAACTGAGACAGGCTCATGCTCAGTCAGCATGTATACCGCTGGGTTTGCAGTGTGGGCGCTGCATATGTCTGTGAATCTGTGGAATCCTGGTTAGCCTGTGGGGGTAGGGGTGTGTGCTGAGTTCATGAGGAGGTGGAGCTGGCTGAAGGGAAACATGCTGGCCCGTGGTAGCTGGGATCCTGAAGGCTTGGGACAAGATGGAGCCATGGCTTGCAAGTGTACCAGCATGGGGTAGGTAGGTGTAGGCACCAGCTACAGGGATGGCTCCAAGCCTCCTTTGAACCTCCAAGCCAAAGAATGCAGCCACCCAGATCAACACATAGCTCAGTGACCCTGGTGTCCTCCTCCTGCTGGCCTCCCTCTAGTCTGAGGAGTAGCACTGACTTGAAAACCCATTGAATCACCACAGTGCTGTTTGCTGATGAGTGGCTGATTCTTCCCACACCTCACTGGCTTGGTCCCTGGGACTCAGGACAGCCCAACTCTGTGAAGTGCTTAGCAGGACACCTCAGCCCCCCAGGCCTGTGACAGCCTGCTTTTCCTCCCACCAGGGCTCTCCATCTTGGTTATCTTATGATAGTTCCACAGGGAGAGCTGGTGCTGCCTCGCGAGGAGTTGGGTCTGGCTTTCCCTCCAGCAGGTAGACAGGCCCTCCAGAAGTGTGAGTGTACAATGCCTGCCTGCTTGGTTTGGATGGAACGCGTCTCATGTCTGCAGTCTTCAGATTGCCTCTAAGAGATCAGGACTAGTTAGTGCTTAGGTTGAGCTCTGAGAATAAGGGCTCTGTTGGGTCTGCTGTTGAGCAGAACACAGGCCCTCACCCCAACACCAAGGAGACATTTGGTGTTGTGGGATTTTTTGTTTGTCTTGCCTCCTCCTCCTCCTCCTCCTTTCTTCTTTCTTCTTTCTTTCTTCTTCCTTTGTCCTTTGAGTACTGAGGATCAAGTTTTAGTGTGCTCTACCACTGAGCTACATTCCCAGTACTTTTTAAATTTTGAGATAGTCTTGCTAAATTGGCCAGTCCTTCTGCATCAACCTCCCAGAGTGTTGGGATTATAAGCCTACTCCACCAGGCCCAGTGCCATGCTGGTTTTGATTCCCAGTCCGATAGATGTGCATATAAGGTGGAGGGACTGGCCAGCTTGTGGATAGAGGCCAAGTGCTGAAGAGTGTTCAGGACTGGTTTGCGCTGTTGTCTTCCACTTGAGAAAACACAGGACTTGGCCAGTCCTTAGCCTGCAGATGCCTACGACAGTCTCACTTTCACTGTAGAAGATGTATTGATTAGACTTGAATGTTTCCCAGGAAAATAGGTGTATCCACTTTGTTTTTACTGTCCAATATAAAGCCAGATTTCCTGCCCCTGGGGGCAATCCCATTTACCCCAAAGCTGCTTTTCTGCAGCACCAGGCGCTCACACTGCTAGTGAGTTTTGGTGGGTAAGGGAAGATATAGTCCTGGTGGCAGTGTGCTTGCATGGCTCTCAGGTGCAGAGGGCTTTGGCAGCAGGACTCCAGACCCACTCCTAAGATGCAGTTAAGGAGCTGTTAAATTAGGTCTCCTTGAAGACACTGCATCTGGAACATCTTTGGAGTCTGAGCTGGAAGTGGCTTTGGCAGGATCCAGCCAAGTCTTGCACTGTGGCAGGTGTTCTAGTCCAGAGAATACAGGCAGCTGCCTTGTTGGTGTCCAACGCTGCTTCCTAAAGGGTCAGCTAGCAGCAGAGGACACACAAATCCCTGTGCACATCTCAGCGCAAGCTGTTCAAAGGGTGGGTACAGATTTGCAGTTCCCCTAAGAGAAGTACTTGACCCGTAGTCTAGGGTCACCTCCCTAGCATATGCAAGACCCTGAGTTTGATTGTAATACTACAGACAAAGTGTGCCATAGTAGTCCTGCACGTGAGTGGGGGACTGCCCCGCACAGACCACCAGGCAGCTGTGCAGCTATGAAGTGCCTTAAGGACAGGGCACATGCAGATCTCTGTGAGGTCTGTGCATGCAGGAAGGACAGGAAGTCACAGAGGCACAGGTGAAGCCTCTTCCAGGCCCAGACAACAGGGTTCCAGGGAGATTTCTGGAGGAAAGACATGTCCTTGACCTTTTTTCAAGGACAGAGGAGGAGAGAGGACTGCATTTCTAGGCCAAGACAATGGTGGCCAGCCAGGAGGAATGGGGTGGGGAGGCAGTGAGTTCTGGGGAACTTGTGCATGGTCCTGCTAATGTCCAATTTCCTTTCCCAGCCATGCCGTGCCTGCATGCCACATAGTACCTCATTCTCTGCTCATTTTGTGTCCCCCCATCACTGCCTCCATCCGTGTGCAGTTCTATGCTGTCCGTATCTTGTATCTCTTCCTTATAAATTTCGATTCATACAACAAAACAGAGCCTTCTTGCTTTGGAAAGAAAAGGGTCAGAAGACCCCTGGGTTCTGAGCCCTCATGGCCTACCTCCTCCCCACCCACAGTAAGGAGGTCTCATTATCACATTTCCCTACCTACCATGGGAATTCAGACAATTTATTATTTATTTCTCCACCATTTTTACTAACATATGCAATACATAATGTTTACAATGGACTTGAGTATTTTGTACGCATGTATATCACATCAATATTACAATCTCTTCGCCTCCCCATTTTTGGCCCTCCCACCCCCTCCTCATATTCCTGTAACTCCCACTATCACACTGTTTTGGTTCTATAGAATGCCCATGTTCTGTGTTTCCCAAATCAGAAAACCATGCAGTATTTAACATATTTAATCTTCTGCACCTGACTTACTTTACCATTCAAATCACCATTTACTAGCTCAGATTCCCACCTATAGAATGGACTACACAGCAGCCTTTCTCTCCTCTCTGTAACTTCCTCCTGCTTACGTCATTGCCTATTATGGCTGTGGAGCGCTGCTTCTGCTCTTGGTTCCAGGAGGCCGTTTCTGGGGGTAGCACACTTGCTGTTTGTTATATGCACTACCCGAAGATCTGGGCTTTTTTTGTTTTTGTTTTTGTTTTTGTTTTTTGAAGCTGGGGCTACCAGCTGCTGATAATTCCCATTTCTTCCGTATTCACGCCTACCTCAGCCTGAGGTTCTGTACTCCGAGCTTTCTTTTGTCCATGATCTGTGGATGCCGGCAGCTCAGGACTGCACTGAGTCAGCTGTTGTTTTTGAGGGAAGAACACCCACCAGAATGTGTGAGGCCCAACGGTGAACTGGAACTGTATAAAAGGAATGAAGAAAAAAGATGGTTACAGCTTTATCCTCTGGAGAAAGATTGGAGTTGGTGGGAATTGTCTTCCTATTTGTGATGACCTGAGGAGCTAGCTGTCTCCACCTCTCCCTCTGCCATGTACTTCCATTGCTGGCTGCCCTTGAGTGGACTGTGAGCGGAAGTAAACCTTTCTTCCCTAGTTGTGTGGATGTTGAGTATTGAGTCATGGCAATGAAAAAGAAACTAAGACAGACTCCACTCTTGCCTCCCCTCCCCCCAGTGGCTTGTGACTTTTCTGAAAGTGTGAGCAAAAATAAAACTTTCCTCCCCTAAATTTGTGGACATTGAGTATTGAGCCACAGCAATGAAAAAGTAACTAAGACAGAAATTGGTACCAGAGAAGTGAGGTTGTTGCTGTGACTTTACCTGATCGTGTGGTTTGGAAGTCTTTGGAACCAGTTTGTGGAAGACGTTTGTAAAGGTTTGAGGATGCTGGCTGCCTAGAGAAGCCTTGGAGTATTCTGAGCTGAGCTTGCTGGGAGATTCTGGTCGGAACTCAGAATACCAGAATACTGATAAAAGTGTTGTTTGGAAAGGCCAGTCTCAAGTTTCAGATGGGAAAGAGGACTATATCGGCCAGTGGTTTAAAAACTACATGTGCTATGCTCTGGCAAAAAGTTTGTTGGCATTTTGCCCTTGTCCAGAGACTTTGCCCGAAACTGAGATTAAGAGTGATGGACTGTTTACTCTGGTGGAGGAAATCTCAAGGCAGACTGATGTTCAGACTTTCATGGCTTCTGTTTGCAGCTTTTAGCCAGCTCTGTGTCAAAAGACAGGAGACAATGGCAGAGAAAACAAAAAGCTTTCAGTCTGGAATTTTAAATAGAAACCAGGTACATAGAATCAGAACTGTAAGAAAGAGACCTTGAGAGTGTCTCAGGAATCAACAAAATCCCATTTACCAATTAAAGGGTGCAAAGGCACAAGAACTTGTTCTGAGAAGAGTACCCAGGGCTCCCTGTAGGGCCAAAGAGGGAAGTGTTTGCCAGAGTTAAGCTCCCCAGAGTTGAGCAGTCCAGGCACTCAGAAGCTGCTGCAGCCATGGCAAAGGGAGCCAGACTACTGCTCAACAAGCCAGTGGAAGATCTTGGAGATATCCATGCAGTCCCAGCTTTACAGGCTTGCAGAGCCCAAGAGTTGTGGGTTCATGGAGGCTTCCACCCAGATTTCAGAAGAAGGCCTTGGAGACCAAGCAGTGTGCCCCTGGGAGGGCCGTGTGTAAAGTTGTGAAGGAGAAGCCTAAAGTGCAGAGAGCCTGAAAATTTGGAAAAGCTAGGAGCTTGGATCGTCAGCTGAGAAAAGCTGCAGGTCGTGAGTGGATCCAGCCCAAAGGAGAGAAGATGGAGGTTGCAGCTAGCAGTAACATTATAGGGGTGGGGCCACCCATGCTCTTTGGAGTTCATAACCCACCACAGTTTACTCCAGTTGCTAGACATGGAGCTACAGGATTTAACCCTTGCCCTGCTGGGTTTAGACCTTGTTTCAGTCCATTTACTTTCTGTCCTTCTATTCCTCCCTTTTGGAATAGGAATGATTATCTTGTATCATTGTATATTGGAAGTCTTTAACCTTTAAGAGGGACTTTTGTCTCTTGTGAGGAGGAATATATTGCGTTTCTATTTGTTTATGGTGTAGTTGTGCTATGGTAGGCATAATTACTAACGTGGCTGTTGTACTTGGAAATGAAGTATGGTTCAAGGAGATGTGTCTGGTTGTCACATTGGCCAAGGGGTGGATTGTGACTTTTGGAAAGATTGTGTCAACCTGAGGCAATGAGAAACTGCACCTGGATTAGGGTTTGGGAACAATGCCTACATTAAGGAATTGAGAACCAGCCTGGATTAGAGTGTGACATCCAACTGGGAACTCAAACTGTATAAAATGAAGGAAGAAGAAAGATCGTTACAGCTTTTTCCTCTGGAGAGAGATTGGACTTGATGGAACTTGGCTTCCTGTGTGTGATGTCCTGAGGGGCTGGCTGCCTCCCCCTCTGCCTCTGCCATGTACTTCCATTGCTGCCGGTGGCTGCCCTTGAGTAAACTGTGACCTTCTGAAACTGTAGCAAAAATAAGCCCTTCCTTCCCTTAAATTTGTGCGTGTTGAGTATTAAGTCACAGCAATGAAAAAGTAACTAGGTAAGCACTGACAATTGGACTAAGCCCCTTGCCCAGAATTTTTTTCATGTGATACGTATGAAAAATTAAACTTAGAACCTCACATATGCTAAGCAAAAGGACTCTACCACTAAGCTACATCTCCAGCACTCTCTCTGTTTTTTAAAAAATTCATTGAGATAAGATTTTGTTGAGTTGTCCCGGCTGGGCTCGAATTTGGAATCCTGTTGCTTCAGCTGTCTCCTCCTGTGCCCCCTTCCCCCTCGCGCCCCCCCCCCCAAAAAAAAAAACAGGGATTGCAAACATTTACCACCACACCCAGTTTTCTTTCTTTTTTCTCTTAATTATAAGTCACAAAATACTGTGTTTTCTTCTGCAAATTTATCACTCATGCTTAGTTGCAGGTCTTTCATTCATTTCTGATTAGGTCCTGTAGGTGATGTGTGAGGTAAAGGAAAAGTACGTAGATGCTCACTTGTTCCATCCAAGCTACATTGAGCCCCAAAGCAGAAGCAGTACAGGAAAACAGCACATAGAATTCTAAAAAGAATTGTAGCAAATTGAACTCATCCATAGATAAAAAGGATAACATACTATGGCTACTATGACTAAATAGTATTTCTACCAAGAATTCCAGTGTTGTTGTTGTTGTTGTTGTTTCCAGGCTGGTCCTGAACATGCCGTGAAGCCCAGGCTGTCCTTAGACTCACAGCAATCCTTCTGCCTCAGCCTCCCAAGAGCTAGGACTACAGGAGTACACCACCACGCCTGTCTTTATGTGGTTCTGGGGAACTCAGGGCCTTGCATTTGCAGAATACATGCTTTAACCACTGTGCCACTCTTCTAGTCCAAAAATTCCAACCAAGTTTACTTAGCTTCCAGAATCAATCAGTTTGATTTATTATATTAACAAACCAACAAGGAAAATTATGAAAAACATCTTACCACATCCAACACCCTTTCATTAGAGAAGTGTTCAGCAGAGTAGGAATGAAGGTATTTCCTTGGTTTTACTCAATTCTGAGTCCAAGCAAGCTTCCAGGTGCCATCTTCCTTACTAGTGAAGGACTATGCACACCCACTCTGGACAAGCTGGAATGATGGTCGGTGCGTGGTGGTGCTTACCTGTAATCCCAGCAATAGAGAGGCTGAGGCAGGAGATTGCTATGAATTTGAGGCTAGCCTGAGCTCTGTAGTGAGCTCAGGACCAGCCTGGAATACAGAAAAAGATTACCGTCTCTGTAGACAAATAGACAGACACCTGCTATCAGCACCATGTTGGCACAAGAGCCAAATAAACAAGAGTAAAAATACACAGGTTAGAACAAAAAAAGTATAGCTGTTCTTATCACAAGATACACAGCCATGAACATCGGTGAGTTTAGCAAGATAGTGCCATCCCAAGGCAGCATACAAAGGGTTTTGGACTAGAGTTTAAAAATACATTTACAGCAGCACTGAAAACGTGGATTGTCCTGGGGTAAGTTTGAAAATGTGTCATGAGACCTGTACCCTAAAAGCTACAATGCCAGAAGAGAAATTAGGAAGACCTAAATAAGTGGAGAGTTATACATGCTTATTGATCAGGAAACTTTAGGTATATGCTTCCTCAAGTTGATGTATAGGTACAATGATATGCCATCATTAAAATTCTCACAGGCTTTTTTTTTGGGGAGTTGGGGGCAAGCAAAGTCTCGCTTTCTAATCCAGACTCATCCTGAACTCACCATGTAGCCCAGGCTGGCCTTGGACTCATGGCAGTCCTCCTGCCTCAGCCTCCTGAGTGCTGGGATTACAGGCGTGCATCACCACTCCCAGTTTAGGTGTTGTTGGAGAACTGAATTCAGGGCTTTGCACTTGCCCTAGGCCTTTAAAATGTGGAACTTGATAAATTGAATTCAAATTTCACATGGGAATTTAAAGGGCCTGGAATATTCAAACCACTTTGAAAAATCAAATGAAATGGGCAGACAAAACCAGTAATATATGGCATGGGGACCGGTGCCCCAGTGGGTAGCGCACCCACAGTGGCTGCCCACACCATTCTGCTGAGCAGCACCTATATTGGGAGTGGGATGGTTGGAGTGGCACATTTGTGCTGTTTCATGTACAATGTGGTTTTTTTCTGCTGGATTCTTTTGTCCCTGTTCTCCTACAGGTCCATTGACACCACAGTTGGAGAGCTCCTAGGATGAGTGTCTTGTGGGCTCTCGCTTTTTAAATACAACTTCCTGGGCTGCGGATGTAGCTCACTGGTAAAATGCTTACCTAGGGCCATAAAAATGCTGTAATACCAGCCCTTGGAAGATTGAAGCAGGAGGATTACCATGGGTTCGAGGCCTGTATAGTGAGTTCAAGACCAGCATCTGCCAAAGGGAGTCATGGATTATGGGTGCTTAGAGCCATTCTGTGTGGAGGACTCCAGGCAGCCCAGAGCCAGGGCCACAGGTGTTAGTGGACACCTTGGCCTGACAAGGAGGTACCCGGCAAAGGTTGAACTTAATGTTTAAGGATTAGCATCGAGGAAGTAGATACTTGGTTGGGAATACAGTTAGTTCTTGTTTTACTGGTGAGGAAAGCTCACGTGAGTAGAAGAAGAAGGCCCTGCCCTGCCCCCTCCACCACAGAGCTTGGTTTCCTCACATGGTAATGTACCAGGGTGAGGATCTGGAGTAGGAAAGGCTTCACGAACCTCTTTAATATAGTTAAAGCATGTGTTTTACTTTATAAACTAGAGACATTATTTGAGGTCCTTCTGTCTCAGCTTCCCAAGTAGCTGGGATTGCATGCTTGGCTACTGCAGGTAAGTTTTGATTGTGAAGAATGATGTGAGGGAATCATTTGTTTACCTTCATACCTGATTCCAGGGGGATTTCCTCTCAGTAGTTCTCTTGCTATGTGTAGAACCCTGCGTATGGACGTTCTGCAGTACGTTCGTTCTCCTGGTGAATATTTGAGCTCTCCCTGGATAACAGTGCTTTCACGTGTCTGTGTAAGGTGCTTTGCACATCGGTAAATATGGACAGTTTGTCAAGTTCACTGTACCAGTGCCACCGTCCCCAAAGCTTCTGATAGCTGTGTAGTGCCTTTATTGGTGGTGTTTTGCTGCCTTACTGGCCATGAAGCTGTTTCACTTTTCCACCTCTGACAGCTGTCCATCAGCAGTTTCTCTGGTCTTATGGTGAACCATGACCTGGACTACTCTTGGACCACCGTCATTTTGTAGTCTGACATCTAGCCATGTAATCTGCCTGCTGTCTTGTTCTTGAGAATTGTTTGCTGTTTCTACCTTTTGTATTTCTGGTTATTTCTTTTGCCCAGTGCCTGCTAGGATCTTAATTGTATTAGTCTAGACACAAAGATAATCAGTTGTGAGCTTTCCACCTATGAATGTGATGTATCTCTTCATGTTTTAATCTTTATTTTCTCTCAGGAATACTTTCTGGTTCACTATGTAGAGAACTCAGGCAGCTTCTGTTATATTTACTCTTACATACTTGATGCTGTTTGATATTAATTTTAAGTGACATTAATATCAATGTCTGAGTGTTACTGGTACTTAGTAGTTACCTTCTGTGACAAGGTCTTGCTCTGTAGCCCAGGCTGGTCCTGAACTCACTACAGAGCCCAGCCTGGCCTTGGACTCACAGCAATCCTCCTGCCTCAGCCTCCTGAGTGCTGGGTTTACAGGCAAGCACCACCATGCCTAGATTAGGTGGTGCTGGGGAATCGAATTCAGAACCGTGTGCTTGCTAGGCAAGCACTTTAACCACTGTGCCATTCCTCCAGCCCCTAGTAGTTACCTTCTGTATCCAGTAACATTTCTAATTGACATATGAGTATGAATAGTCTAATGGAATATTCCTTTGGAGTTTTCAGTACGCAAACATGCTTTTTTTTTTTAATGAGACCTGAGTCTTACTCCATAGTCCAAGCTTGCCCTGAACTCCATTCTTGCACAAACCAAGCAGACGCTTTAACCACTGAGCTGTGGCCCCAGACTCGCAAATGCATCTTAGCTCAGTTATAACACTTACCTAGGATGCACAATGCCCTGGGTTCAATTCCCCAGCACCACATAAAAATTAGCCAGGTATGGGGTACATGCTTATAATCTCAATACTCCGGAGGTTGAGATAGGATTATTTAGAGTTTGATGCCAACCTAGACTACAGAGCTGAGAGTCTGTCTCAAAGAAAAATAAAATAGGTTCTTGTATAGCTCAACGATTAGAGTGCTTGCCTAGGAAACACAGGGTCCCTGGTTTGATCCCCCAGCACCACATAATAGCTGGGCATGGTAGCACACACCTTCAGCACTCAGGAGTCTGAAGCAGGAGAAGCATTGCTATGAGTTTGAGGACAGCCAAAATTACAGTTTGAGACCCTGTCTGAAAACAAAAAGAATAATTAAGTAATTGTTGTTATTTAGTAGGAGAGGAAGGGACTTGAGTCATTCCCGGTTCCAGAGGAGCCCTTATTCCCAAGGCACAAGAGGCTGTGACATGGAATGGGAGGCATGTTAGGCCTTTCCCAGCCCTCTGGCAGTGTGGCAGTTCTCTGCTCAATGATACCACATATGCAGGTCCCCATGGTGATGTGTCCCACTTGGATGGAACCATGTGTGCTAGCCCTCCTATGGTGTTTCGGCTTGCTCACAGTGTACATGAAGGTACCTCCATGGGGATGTGCCCCACTCATGTGCACCAGGTCTTCCCAATCCCCACCCCATGAGATGTGTCTTACTTGCTGACACCATCTGTGCCAGGCATCCCATTGTGTGCCCTGCTCACTGAAAGCGCGTGTGCAGCAACCCACCTGCCACTCCCCTCTGTTAGTGTACCCTGCTCGTTGATGATACTTGTACCCATTTTGAAAGTTGCTGGGAATGAATGCTCTCCATACTCGGGGACGTGTCCATTTTCCTGTGATTGGGCAGTTGAGTAAGGGTTATTGAACAGCAAGTGCTCCTTTGCTAGCTGTGTGTACATGTCTTTCTTTAGTAAGTTCACCAGACAGTCCCCATGAAGTGCCACTGGAGTCCTGCTGGAAGTTCTCGGGCCTTGCCAGCTTCCTGGAATTATCTGCCCCTTTAGGGGCATTGTGCTGCCATATATCTCTTGCTTTTAACTTCCACTTACTTGATAGGAGTCCCTTTGCAAAAGTGTCTATTCAGATCCTTTGCTTATCAAAAAAAATTAGTGCCTCCCTTCTCCCACAAGTCAGTGTGAGTGGAGGTATCCTTGCCTCAGCCCTGGACCTGGGAAGAACACCTCTTTGGCTTTGGGTGGCCATTGGCTTAGGGCTTCTGGGCCTTCAGAGAGAGGCCAGGTATCTCCTGCCACCTCCTGCTCAGAAGGGCTGCAGCTTGTCCCTAGCAGTGCTGGGCTGTGCTTTAGGTTGCTCTGTAGCTGTTAAGATGACAGTGTCACTTCCTTTTCTTGTAGTTTCTTGATGTGTAAATCACACGTCTTTCACTTTGCTGTATTTCCTAATCTGTCACTGTCTCAGTCATTTGTGCCATCTTCCTCCTGCTCCCAGAGATCAGCCTATCTAGTTTCTGTCAGGTATTTCTATCTGTGCTCATGAGGACCCTGGGTCATCACTGTCTTCTTGAACAGCACCCTCATTGAATTTTGGGACGAGGGCCAAGGCAGCCTCCTAATACAAGCTGGAATAGCGCTCTCTCTCTCTCTCTCTCTCTCTCTCTCTCTCTCTCTCTCTCTCTCTCTCTCTCTC